>JARPMJ010005273.1:0-64718 GCA_033366665.1 Phoxinus dragarum | reverse complement strand
AGAGAACGTGGAGAAGGAGGAGACGTTGTCCATTCCACTTGACAAACTAATGCAGACCAGACAAAAATGCATAAACAAAAGCATCTTGGAAAATGACAATCATAATCAATGCTTATTTCACACTTTCTCACATGCATTTTCTTACACACACATTTTTGGTCATACACATAACATATTTACAGTCAAATACTTCATGCAGCAGAGAAAATTTTTTCGATGAGAAAACGAATAAACTGAATTGTGTTTGTACCTGAAAAAAAGAGAGTGTTATTAATCTTGAGGTTTTTCTCGAAAGTTCTTCCTATACCGTTCTGTGCTCTGAGGGAGAGTGCTCGTGGCTTAATCGACTGTAAAAGTTTATATAACAGTGGGTCAGAGGATGGGATGGGTTATTGGCCCTTTGATAATTAGCCCGTTCATACTTTTAGACTGCAAATAATATGCTTTCCTGTAGCTCAGTGGTAAGAGCATTGCGTTAACAACGCAAGTTTGTGGGTTCGATCCCAGGGGATTGCACATACCTATGTATAAAATGTATAGGATAATGCAAATGTAGGTTGCTTTGGATAAAAGCGTCTGCCAAATGCATAAATGTAAATGTAATATACAAAAGGTGATGTCATTTCCATTATTGTTGTCTATAGCTTTTTGTTGAATTGCTGATATTCCTTATAGTCACTTTAGAGAAAAATCGATTCATCGATTCATATACATGGATATTGTCAGGATTATGTTTAGTTCATTGTGGTGTTCTGTTTCTCTGACTTTGTTTAGTGTGTGCCAGTTTGTTCCCTTAATTACTGATTTTGTTCACCTATTGTTCAATTAGTTAAAGCTACACTGTGTAACTTTTTTTTGTTTATTCTAGGCTAAAAACACTTAGTTCTTTCAAAAATATATGTGCTCATTAATGTATATTTACTTCGTTCAAGTAATAAAGTATTCTCGTGAGTGTATAATATGCCATTAAAAATACATACGGGTGAGGGGTTCGAATGTCGGTCGCCATGTTGCCCCTCCATCTTGAAAGTACATTAGCCAAAAGAGGGACATACCCGTTCATTCAAGCTTCGCCTTTTGCGTCTCCGCAATTCACTGGCACCGGCCCTGTTTTTATTTTTTCCCTTTCCCTCTACCTCTACCTCTCCCTCGCACCTCCGTCACATCAACTGATCTCTGCTCACGGAGAAAATGATATAGCCTACAATGTAAACTTTGCCTTACGCTAGTGATGTCGTACAATATACAGAATAACGATAGCACTGATAAAAGTTACTTTACTAAGATTAGCTTGCATTCATCTGGGAACCTGATAGTTGATGTTAGCAATGAAATGGTAAACATAAAACATAAAACTATTATTAATTTTTAAATAGATGTCATAACCTACATGTTTCACTGACAAATTAAATTACTGCAAATTATAATCGTTTTCTAAAGTAACCTCATCACTTGAAGGAATACTCATGGACGAGGTCGAACTGGAAGCCATGTTAATCTTGGACTACATTGACCACCGTAGGAGTTAAAACGAAATCGGAATTGAGAGGAAACAGAAACTAATATTCACTGGATGGTCTTATACCTTTTTCACCGCTAGATGGGGGTAAAAAATCACACAGTGTAGCTTTAAACTCATTAGGTCTTTCTGTTATTTAAGCCCAGCATCGTTTGATTTAATGTGTTGTGGTTTAAAAGTTATCTTCTTTATTCTCCTGTGTGTTTCTCTTGGATTTTGTTTAAAAACATTTTTTTTCACATAGCTTACACACAATTTCTGAAACTATGGTTCAATTTCTTGAAGCTCTATACACAAAACCCCAAACCACACATGCAAAAACATCAGACACCTCTTGCAAAAGCAAAATTTAAAGCACACATAATTTAAAACGATTTTAAACTCTTCCAAAAAACTGTATATACAGTATGTATGCACAATTGATGAATGCTATAGTTATTAAACTGAACTGAATCAACACTGAAGTGACATGAGAAAATTGACACTATTGGCTTGTTGGCTATATAGCTGCTCACGACTGGCTTATATTAGGATTCATACTTTACTCTTCTTTGAGTCTCAGGCATCTGCCTTGGGCTATAGTAGGAGCGAAGTTAACACGTATAGCGTTTTGGAAAGGGGTTCCCATAGCGTAAGCTAGCCTTACGCAATACGAGAGACCTCTCGAAAGGGGAACTCGGTTACTAACATAACATCAGTTCCCTGAGATGAGTAGTGAACGAGTATTGCGTAACCCGCCGTGCTACTGTGCTGTGATCTGGGATCACTTCAGTCGATTTAACCTGGATTTTCCTATAGGCAAGAGCTGGTCCCTTTATAGTCGTAGACCACAGCCATTCTGGCGGGCTCTGACGTGTCAGGGCGCAAAGTGCCCTGATTGGTTCACGCGTCTGAGCTGCCTCGCCATAAGATTCGTGCAGTTTGCCGCAGCACAGCCAATGACCGTGCTCGCGCTCATCTGTGGTGTTTTTTAAAAAAATGGCTTCAATATTCTCGAGAAAAAGGAGTTTTACCATAGCATAAGCTAGGCTTACGCAATTCGAGAGACCTCATCTCAGGGAAATGAGATTACGTCAGTAACCGAGTAGTTTTTACACATGAACATTGGGTGTAGGTCATCAGTAAATGAGTGTGGCATGTAGAGAACTGTGTTTTAGAGTTTTTGCAAAAAGTTTGTTTTTTCAATTTCAAAGTTTTAAAGTGTATAATGTGCTTACAGTTTTGCAGACTTAGTCTGAAGATTAGGTACATGAGTGAATGGTTTCACTGAGTGGGCCTCAAGTTCCACTTTTAGTGTGTAAGCAATTTGAATAAAAACTGTAATAAAAGGACTAATGTGAACTCTCCATCATCAAAATACTAGACCCTCACATTGAGTGAACAAAAGATGGACTTTACCGGCAGTCCAGCTGCTATCCTTGGAACCGAAGCAGCAGTGCCTCGAGGACCACAATTAAGGATTTCACATTCTGACATGCCAAACCCGCACTTCTCCAATTGCTGTCTTTTTCCTACACTAGTTTGACTGAGGGCACATACTTGCCTCCCATGTGTCGGTCTTTGGGGGGTGTTAGCTGAGTTCGTAGAGTGGGTGCTGGACGATGATGAACAAGTCAGACACACTTTCGGCAGAATGTCCCTGCGTTATTCAGCCTGAGGGTGGCACTCTATTGATGATTGGCAGACTTGTACACAAGACAAATGCATATGCCATCTTATAATTGCCTTAATGTAGAATTTATTGCGTCCAAAAGTTGTTTTAGAATATTACAAGTTATGTAAAAAATGCCAGTGAGGAAAAAAAAGTTATGTCTATTCTCAGAACAAACAAAAAAACAAACTCAACAGAACTACTGTAGCCTATAAGCTAGGCTACACGAGCACATATTTAAACGAAAGGGTTTTATACTCTCAATAATTTGATGCTCTACTCCACATAGGAAGAACAGACATGCTAACTAGTTACTAACCTGATGCAGACACATAGCTGAAGCGGACTGATATTTACCTAACATGAAAATAACTGGGACAGCCAGAAATCTGCCACAATGGCTCTCTATGAGAGTTCACTGCAGTTCCATTTGTCACCACAGATTTACATTGTAAAATTTTGTGGGGGCGCTGTAGAGCTAGGGAGGTCTTCTGCCCTCCTTAGAATCAGGAAACATAATTGTCTCTGAAAAAAACGTCCGGATTTTGAAATCATCCAGCGGATGCTCATTTTAAGAGCTCTAATATTTTATGATGTTACAATGGTGAATAATACAAACATGGACTGCACATTCTGAGATTGTGAAATAAAATGAATAATGAGAAATTGTATTAATATTATTTAAATGGTTTATTCTCCCATTTTACTCCTCAAAATCTTGGGTAGGCTGTGCCTTCCTTGTCTCTCCCGACGAGCTGCCACTGTACATAATTGTGCAGGAAAATATTAAGCATTGTTATTTTTCATGAAATTGTGAAGCGTGTATTTTTTTCCCCTCTGATGTCTTTTATTGACCAAAGTCCACTTCAAACTCTTGGAGAACTTGGAAACAATGACAGTTAATGGGCTACAGGCCAGCATCCGAAAAGAGAGAGAACAACAGTTACAATCTTCTTTTGTCATTTCCCCCTGACTAACACCCAGGTGTGAGATATTCAACCTGACCAATCAGATAATCACAACTTCCCCCCATTGTTCAAACTTAGTGGGGGTAGGGGGGTTGGGGGCGACATTTGCAAGAAAAGCAAATGTCTTAAATTATTTCCAATCTTACATGTGTGGTACTGTAATACCAATATGGCAGTGTGCAGCATTATATCCAAAACTAAAGGTTTCTCTTTGAAAGCAATGAAGTATCCTGCACATCAACAATTTACGCTAGCTACCCTGCTTGTTAAAAAGTGACGCCAAGGAGTCCTGACCAAGTGTCCATTTGTGACGAGTTGGGAGTGAGAACGTGTGTGCACAATCAGACAGAAAAATTACAGTGTCTTAATAAGGGAGTATATCTAAAACATAAAGAGTAAAACACACATTTACCATTTATTTAAGGCATTTCAGATGCTTTTAACAAAAAACTACAGACCTTAATCCATTATCATGTTATTGCTAACAGTCCACTTATTGAACCTCATCTCCAGTGTATAAATCATATGATTTACTTTAACACTAGCATGAGTGAGAAAATCTGTGAAATACAGCTGAAACACAGAAAAAGTATACCTTAAAGAAACACAAATGAGGTTTTAAACCTTTTGAGCTTGTGAAACATTTAAGCATAAACATTGTCATGACAAACTGTTTTAGAATTTTCTGTTTCTGAAAAGCACACAAAATAATATTAAGTTTTACATCTTTTTTGGTGCTTGTGAAACATTTAGCCTACTCTTGCTGCAAGACATTAAAATAAAAAACTCTTTTGCGCACTGCTCTAATATTTAACCCATAGATTACTGGATTAAAAAAAAGGTGGGACTATAACTAATTCTAAAGCCAAAAAATGACGCAGACTCTCTGGAATGTCATTTGAACCATATCTGTTATACATGAAATCAAAAAGGGAAAGCAAAAGTGAAATTTATCAGCGATAATATGTGTGGCAGACACGTTTTGCCAGAATTTCCTTCTGTTTTCTAAAGATGCTTTACATGCAGATATCAACTTAACATAGGACACTATGATAATAACTGCACAGCTAAGCAATATAAAGGCGACAATATATCCATAGACATTATTCACAAAAGATGATACACAAGACAGTTTTACAACTGACCAGTTGTCACAATATAATTTATCAATGTGATTTTTACAAAATGGCCTCAAGTTTGATAACAGGACTGCTATAACTGAGACGCAGTTGGGAACAATCCATGAAAACAGAATTAATTTCACACAGGTCAATTTAGTTAATTTGGAATGATAGTCTAAAGGTTTGCATATGGCTACATATCTGTCATAAGACATCACTGTTAATATTGTAAACTCACACAGTAAAGAGCTGTAAATAACACAGATCTGCAGAGCACACATGTGAGAGGAGATCACATATGAATCCAATATTAAATCAGACATAATTTTAGGGTAGAATCCCGTGGCTCCATAAACCCCATTTACACACAGATGAGACAAGAAAATGTACATTGGTTCATGTAGAGATTTCTCCTTTATAATTACTATGACAAGACAAATATTCATTGACAAAATAAGCAGATAGAGGGAAAGAAAACAAGTGAAGTATAAGTGCCTATATGATTTGGAGTCTCTGGGCACCATGAGAGTCAGTATCACAGCATAAGACATGTTATCCATCATGAAATGGGTGGTCTCAAATCACAGTCACAGTCAATGAATAACATAGTTTAAAAGAAGGCAAAGAAAAAAAACAGTCCCAGAGATGAAGAGCTGTGTTCAGAACTGGAACAGACAAGGTGTTGCTTGGCTTTATATGAAGTATTTTGTCATTTGGGAAATCTGTAAAAGAAGTTCAAAAATGTCTTGAGATTAATTATTCACCCCTCAACAAAAAATTGCAATCAATCTGAATTACTGAAATGAACAAATAAATGAAATGATTTTATTCTTTAAGTCTCTCTTTTTGCTATAAAGGTAAGCTGCAATAATAACTAAGTGGTATACGTAATATTATTTAGCATTCATGTCAGTAAATTTTTCTAATTCTCTATGGATTTTCTAGTTTCAAAAACAACATGACAGCACACTGTAACAAATTCAGGGAGGACTATAGGCTACTAAAATTCTAGTAATAGGCTGGTACTATAGTACGGTAAAAAACGTTGGGTTATTTGTTTAACCCAACCGTTAGGTTAGGCTACACATATTGCGTCAATACTTTAATTTTCATCAACAGTTTCATTTTAAACAATCGTTGGGTTATTTCTAGTAATAACCAGGCTCTGTTATACGCAGCGCACCGCAGCAACTATTACAATTTTAACGGTCCATTGAAAGTCAACACAAAGAAGCGGCTACAGCCTGATTATGAAACGTAATAATCCTTGTGATTATTCACTTCATGCACACTTCACACAGCTCCATATACCACAATGCAACACAATTGTGACGTCACCGCAGATCAATATTGACAGTGCGACCAATTTCTAAATATATAATTGAGTATTAAATACCATGAAATCATGTTTTATGTCACATGGTGTGAAAAACACTGCATCGGAATGGTATTATTACATAAAGAATGGGTATTAAATGTTTTGATTGTAAAGTTTAACATCAGCTCAGTGGTGTAACAGATTATATAATAGGCCTATACAATTTCAATCCAATAACGTTCACACCAGCTTGAAATTCAGTATGAATGTCAGTCAGCCTTAATCAGCCTAATGGTGCTGTAATAAATGGCTTATTGGTCTTCGGGTCATTTTGAGCCGGAGCAGATTTTCTTTTTCCCGAAAATACTAGTTAATGTTATCGCATTGTTTTTCGCAAAGGGAATAACTACTTCTCAAATGTTTTTTTGAACATTTTCGTACTTTTTTAGGGGGTTTTTGTCACCTTGTTACACTTGTGGTCTTCCCGGGTCAAAATGACCGGCTTACAAAAAGTGCTTATAAATCTCTCATTATACTATATTATCACCCAATATTGGATTCAATCTTTTTGTCAACTTGTTCTCTTTCAATTAGGACTGGTTTTATATTTCTATTTGCATCTTATTAATCGTAGGCCTCATTTATCTGAGAGTAGGCATCTCATTTTTTAGTAAAAAAAACATTATTTTTGAATATTTTTGGAAATATTAAGATAAATTTGAAGAAAATTGGCAGTGTTGATCACACTAGTCTACTTTAATTTTTCACCAGGAAGTTTGTTTTGAAAAACTTTTATTTAGTAAAAAATGGCACATAGTCACACTTGTGGTCTTCCCGGGTCAAAATGACCGGCCTATAAAAAATAGCTTATAAATCACTCATTATGCTATAGTATCACCCAATATTGGATTCAATCTTTTTGTCAACTTGTTCTCTTTCAATTAGGACTGGTTTCATATTTCTATTTGCATCTGATTAATCGTAGGCCTCATTTATCTGAGAGTAAGCATCTATTTTTTTTTAGTAAAAAAAGCATTATTTTTGAATATTTTTGGAAATATTAAATGAAATCTGAAGAAAATTTGCACTGTTGATCACACTAGTCTACTTTAATTTTTCACCAGGAAAAAGGTTTTGAAAAACTTTTATTTTGTACAAAATGGCACAGTTACACTTGTGGTGTTCCAATGTGCCATTGAGGGCCATTGTTTCAATGGGCCATTGAAAGTGAATGGGAGAGACTGAAAATAAGAGAAAACATTTTTTTGCACGCACACACGCACGCACACACGCACGCACACACACACGCACGCACAAACTGGATTTAGCCCGCAGTGACCCTGTTTCAAAAGAATATGTCTTTCATGTTCTTTGTTTCATCACAGTTTTCAGACAAAATATTATGACATTTTGTTTTGGGACTAAATTGTACAAATATAGATCTTATAGCTCAGACACATATAAATGCTTCAGAGTGTCTTGCTTGTCATTAGTTTTGTAGCAGCACAATGGCAAAGAAGCTCTCTGTGCATGATGTCCTTCATCAGATCATTGATCGAGACACTAGTGAGGAAGAGGCGATGCAGGATGAATCTTGCAATGAAGGAGCATTAGAAGATGTACAGTATTAGAAGGCATCAGATGCTGGAGACCTTGAAACAACTGAAGATCAGCAGTTTTCTGATGATGAGGGCCCAGCTGATGGTTACATTCTGGTCGAAAGATGTAACTTTGTCCTGGTCTTCATCCCCACTTATGAGGCAAGGTAGTTTTTCTTCTGAGATCCATCCTGCATCGCCACCTCCTCACTAGTATCTTGATCAATGATCTGATAAAGAACATAAAGCGCATATGTGTATGTGTATCTGTGCGCATGTGTGTGTGTGTGGATGAATGTCAGATGGATGAATGGATATTAGATGCAGTTCAGGGTAGGATCAAGTTTCTCTCTGTGAAAAAGAATGTGTGTAATACTCAAAACAGTTTGTGTGTTTTAACGTGTGTGTGTGTGTGTGTGTGTGTTTGTTTGTTTGGGTAGCGTGTGTATGCATGCATCCACACATGCACATGTCCAAGGGCTCGATGTTTGCAAGCACACATGCACATATGTGTACATGAACATAATGAACATGCTCCTGAAAACTAAATTTTTCTCTTATTTTCAATCTCCCCCATTTACTTTCAATGGCCCTCAATGGCTCATTGGAACAGTGTAACTCTGCGCCATTTTGTACAAAATAAAGTTTTTTCAAAACAAACTTCTTAGTGAAAAAATAAAGTAGACTAGTGTGATCAACAGTGCCAATTTTCTTCAGATTTTATTTAATATTTCCAAAATTATAAAAAAATAATGCTTTTTTTACTCAAAAAATGTGATACATATACTTTCAGGTAAATGAGAACTACGATTAATCAGATGCAAATAGAAATATAAAACCAGTCCTAATTGAA
Organism: Phoxinus dragarum; assembly: GCA_033366665.1. NCBI lineage: Eukaryota > Metazoa > Chordata > Actinopteri > Cypriniformes > Leuciscidae > Phoxinus > Phoxinus dragarum. The sequence goes on along the minus strand of JARPMJ010005273.1, from coordinate 55,690 downwards.
AGAGAACAAGTTGACAAAAAGATTGAATCCAATATTGATTATATAGCATAATGAGTGATTTATAAGTAATTTTTTATAGGCCGGTCATTTTGACCCGGGAAGACCACAAGTGTGACTATGTGCCATTTTTTTACAAAATAAAAGTTTTTCAAAACAAATTCCTGGTGAAACATTAAAGTAGACTAGTGTGATCAACATTGCCATATTTTCATATTTTATTTAATATTTCCAAAATTATTAAAAAATATTCAAAAATAATGCTTTTTTTTACAAATCAAATGAGATGCCTACTCTCAGATAAATGAGGCCCGCGATTAATCAGATGCAAATAGAAATATAAAACCAGTCCTAACTGAAAGAGAACAAGTTGACAAAAAGATTGAATCCAAGATTGGGTGAAAATATGGTATAATGAGTGATTTATAAGCTATTTTTTATAGGCCAGTCATTTTGACCCAGGAAGAACACAGGTGTTACAGGGTTTTGAACACCACATGAGGGTTAAGCAATCATGATTTATTTGTTTATTTATTTGTTTGTTTGTTTGTTTATTTATTTAACATGTATGTGTACATTAAAAGTAGGCTAGCATTTCGGCAACGAGAACGTTTCTGAGCCAAATGAAGAATAAGATGTGTTCTGGTGACTGGCGTGTTTATTGAACCAATCAGATAAGAGTAAATTGAGAGTCAGCAAGAAGCTCATGTGATTGGCTACATGAAGAAGGTGGACCCGCCCTCCTCTTCGCACTTGCAATACTCAATAGGCTTGTTCGAATTGAACCGGCGCTGCACAGACCGATCGGTTTATTATGACATCAAAATTCTGTCCTCATTCACCTCATGTTACAAACCTGTATCCATTTTTCCCCCCGTGGAACATAAAATAAGATATTTTTAAGAATGTTGGTAACCAAACAATTTCGGTTCCCTTTCACTTACATTGCATAGAGACAAAAAAATACAGTGTTGTAATATACAGTTGACAGCATGCTTAGGCTGGGTGGATTCAAAACAGTTTTATTAATTTTTTACAGTTTACATACATCAAGGATAAGACAGAAATATGCTTGTTAAAAACACATGATTAAAGTCTGACATAATTAATAAAAAATAATAAAAAAACAAGTTTTTGTTTTGCCTGTATCAGTTTTTGTACACAATTAAGTTGTGGACCTTTTGTGAAATATTTTCTTTTGCAGCAACACATGAAGTAAAAACTCTTTTGCGCACTGCTCTAATATTTAATCCATAAATTAGAGGACTAAAAATAGGTGGGACTATAACCAGTTCTAAAGCCAAAAAATGACGCAGACTCTCTGGAATGTCATTTGAACCATATCTGTTATACATGAAATCAAAAAGGAAAGCAAAAGTGAAATTTATCAGCGATAATATGTGTGGCAGACACGTTTGCCAGAATTTCCTTCTGTTTTCTAAAGATGCTTTGCATGCAGAGATTAGCTTAACATAGGACACTATGATGAAAACTATAAAGGTAACAAATGTGACTGTAATGGCATATCCAAATACATTATTTACAACAGATGATACACAAGACAGTTTTACAATTGACCAGTTGTCACAATATAATTTGTCAATGTGATATTTACAAACAGACCTCAAGTTAGCTAACAGGGCGGCTATAACACCAAAGAAGTTTGGTACAATCCAAGAAAACAGAATTAATTTGACACAGGTGTTTTTAGTTAATTTGGAATTATAGTCTAAAGGTTTGCATATGGCTACATATCTATCATAAGACATCACTGTTAATATTGTGATCTCAGACAGTAAAGAGCTGTAGATAACATAGGTTTGCAGAGCACACATATGGAAGGAGATCACATATGAATCCAATATTAAATCAGACAGAATTTTAGGGTAGAATCCCGTGGCTCCATAAACCCCATTTACACACAGATGAGACAAGAAAATGTACATTGGTTCATGAAGTGCTTTCTCTATTATAATGACCACAACAACAACAACATTTATAAACAATATAAAGAGATATAATGCAAGAAAACAAATAAAATATACATGCCTATATGATTTAGTCTCTTTTGGCACCATAAGAGTCAGTATCAAAGGATAAGACATGTTATCCATCATCAAGGTATGTCATGGATAGTCCTTTACAAACAAATATCATGCAAAACAACCTACACAAGACAATATTAGTCAATGGTCAGCAAATGAATAACTAAAGCAGACATTTAATTAAGCTTCAATTTCCATTGTTGCCTAAGGAAATAAAGCAGTCATGAAAAAAAAAGGAAAATGTACACTAATGTGTTTGCAACTGAAAGTGATGAGGTCTCCAGCTTGGTTTTATATTTAGTGATTTCTCATTAGGGAAATCTCTGAGAGATATTCTAATATTTCTTGGGACTAATTATGCGTTCAATCATTTTGAACACATAATTTTAAATGCATAAACACTTTGCAAATGTCTTGATTTGTTAAAATAAATGTCAAAATAAAATAAATGTCACTTTTAATAACTAAACAGCCCCACATTTAATAGGTTTGGTACACCCCTTATTTAAAGGATTTTGTTGTAATCTTATCTTACTTAATGAAACCATGCTTCTCACTTATAGCTCTCAAAATGTTAGGGGTGTGCGATATTGACAAAAAATCTGGGATTGTATCGATAACGATAATTAGACGATATATTGCTGAGTGCTTATATTGTACCTTTGCAGGTTTAGGACTGTCGTGGACAACTGAAGTTTTGGATATTCTTCATATTCTATATGGTGGTCAGTTTGCAGCAGTGACATAAATCATTTTTTTTTCAATAAGATTAAATTGATTTGTACCTTTTATGGGTATTTTTTCCTTTAAAAATATATATTTTTAACCTAATTGAATGCATGCATTTTTTTTCTCTCCAAATTCTTACATTAAATCAAATTCTATTGGAATAATAAGACACAGATAGGGCTGTTAACAATCAAATAAAATCAGTATCAATAAAATTGATCTTTGCAATGCAGAGGAAACACAGAAGCTGCATCTAAAGTGGCATTTAAATGCATTTGCAGCTCAGAGGGACATAAATGCATTTAACATACAGTTACAAATGCATAAATAATATTTTGATGTTTTAAACATAAAACGTTGAATATTAAGATTAAATTATTTGAAAAAAATGAAAAGATACTTTATTGTGAAATTAAAATGCCAGTAGTTGGCAGCAAGGCTGCGTTCCAGTCCAAAATGGTCATGCCCTTCACTCGCTAACTTCCCTCCGTCTCGTTCACTCGGGTGTACGTCATTGCTTACGTTGCACGAGTGCCCACTTCTGCCGGAAACTGCAATGGGCTGAATTGGAACGTCCTAACCCCTTGATCACTTGGAATCAGCTATGGTATGGAGTTGATGTATTATTATTATTATTAAATCCCTTTAAGAATTTGTTTAATGCAGCATCCAAATGTATAAAGGTGTGTTTGGGTTGTTTAAAATACAAAATACATAATTAATATATTAACATATAACTTAATTAATTAATATATAACTTGCACTGCGCAAGCAGGTCAGACAAGGAGAAGTCAGAGCTGGGTTGAGCACCACAGCATTACTGATTTCACCGTTGCGGATGGTCACAGGGAGATGGAGCAGCCGCACCAGCAGCAGGCCCAAAGTCAACAACAGGCGCACAGCCCAGAGCGTAAGCGTCACACAGAGACACCCAGCAGCAACCCCATAAGACAAGCAATGGAGAGACCAACCAGAAAAGGCAAAGTCAAGTGGCCAAAATCCATCGAAAAAGCTGCCTGGGAAAGCTTCGACCAAGACCTGCACCACCTTCCTTGAGAATTCGCTACGAGGCAGTACAATCACCAAGCTAAACCTCTTTGGCAGCATTGTTTATGGGGAGGGCAAAGAGAGGTTTGGGGAGGTAAGCCAGAGGAAGAACATCCCCAGGGAGGTAGGAAGGCGTAAGCAAGAGATTCACAAGCTTGTGAAGGAGAGGAGGCTGCTTAGGAAGTCTTGGCGGAAAGCAGATGAGAACGAAAAGGAGGGTCTGAAAGCGCTCTGGGACCAGATCAGAAGCAGGCTTGCAACCCTGAGAAAGGCAGAGCGGATCCGGAAGCAAAGAGGCAAGAAATAGAAGGAGCGAGCTAGTTTATTTCAGGACCCTTTCAGGTATGCTTGAAGCCTGTTGGAAGAGAAGAAGAGCGGGAGGCTGGAAGCCACCGAGCAGGAGCTTGAGGAACACATCAAGAAACAGCTAACTGACCAAGAAAAGAACATCCTGCTTGGGTCGCCAGGGCATGTGCCTCGTCCTGCTGAGCCAGCCGCCGAATTTGACACGACACCACCGAAATGGGCTGAAGTCAAGCTGGTGGTAGACAGGGCAAGGTCTGCCTCTGCACCAGGGCCCAATGGTGTGCCCTACAAGGTTTGTAAGAACTGCCCCATGGTGCTGAAGCTACTCTGGAGGCTGATGAGAGTAGCGTGGAAGGCCCAGAACATCCCCTCAGAATGGAGCTGTACAGTGACAACCTTCATCCCAAAAGAACAAAATTCCTGCAACATCAACCAGTTTAGAGGCATTGCACTTCTAAACATGGATTATTTTCTGTGTTGGCCAAACGTTTAACCAACTACCTCCTGAACAACTGCAACATTGACACTAGTTGCCAGAAGGCAGGCGTCCCAGGGTTCCCCGGTTGTGTGGAACACTCAACCATGATTTGGGAGCAGATTCAGACAGCCAAGGGGGAAAAACAAGATCTCCATGTAGTTTGGTTGGATCTGGAGAATGCCTATGGCTCCATACCCCATCAGTTAATCACCTTTGCTCTGGAATTCTTTCACATACCACCCAGCATTCGGAACCTCATCTCCAATTACTTTAGCAGCTTCACTGTTTGCTACACAACACATGAGGGAACGTCAGGATGGCACCATCTAGAGAAAGGCATCGCAATGGGTTGCTCAGTCTCTCCCATCCTCTTCACAGCAGCCTTTGAAATCATTCTCATCGGTGGGAGACAGATGGTTCGAGGGGTGAGAGGACAGTCAGGCCAACGACTTCCAGCCCTGTGAAGTTACATGGATGACGTAACCACCCTTCTTCAAACAGCAGCCTGTACCAACCGGCTAATGAAGAGGTTTGAAGAACTCCTTAGTTGGGCCAGAATGAGAATAAAATCTGCTAAGTCCCGGAGTCTCTCCATACCCAAAGGAGCCAGAAATGATCACATCTTTTTCACAGTGAACAGTGAGAAGATCCCAATACTAGCAAAACAACCCATCCGGAGCCTTGGGAAACTGTATACAGCCAACTTGTCAGATAAGCATATGGCTAATACAGTAATGCTACAACTCACCGAAGGTCTGATGCAGATCGACAAGAACCATCTTCCGGGTAAATTCAAGATCTGGTGCTACCAATTCACCTTATATAGGCGGCTAATGTGGCCTCTTAAGATGTGTGAGATAATCACCTCCATTGTGCAGAAGATGGACTCAAAAGCCAACAGCTACATCAGGAAGTGGCTGGGCTTACCCCGCTGGGACTGCTCCGAAGATGTGGTCCAAAGCCACAAGGAAAGAGTTAGTAATTTCCGAGGTGGTCAGGACAGAGGAGGAGAATTATCAGATCAAAGCCCTTAGCCAACGTCAGCAAGGGCGCTGGACGACCTGGGAAGGAGTAATAAGCAGGACCGTAGGTTGGACTGACATGTGGAAGATACCCCAAGCCAGGCTGAGTTTCCTCATAAGGTCCACCTACGACACCCTCCCAAGCCCCAGCAACCTCTGTATGTGGTATGGCTCAGAGGAGAGCTGCCAACTTTGCAAAGCCCCAAATCCGAGCCTTCAGCACATCCTGTCAAGCTGCAAAACAGCACTGACACAGGTACAGGTGGCGCCACGACCGAGTCCTGCGGAAGCTGGCAGAGATCCTGGAGGTACGCAGGGCAGAATCAGCCAGGGAGCGCCTACCACCAACATCAAGGCCGATCCACTTTGTCAGAGAGGGAGGAGCGGCCCCATAACATCACGCAGCCACAGAGATCAGCCCTGGCAGGCAGTTGTGAGTGGAACCTGAGAGTGGACCTCGATCGGCAGCTCAGGTTTCCAACAGAGATCACCACAACCAACCTTCGACCAGACATCATTCTCTGGTCTGCCACAGCCTGGGCTGTAATTTTCGCAGAGCTCACTGTCCCGTGGGTGGGAGGAATAGAGGCTAGAGGCAGCCTTTGAGAGGAAAAAGACCGGTACCTTGACCTCACAGCCGAATGCAGAGAGGCTGGGTGGTCAGCTGTCAGCTACCCAGTGGAGGTCGGCTGTAGGGGGTTCGTGGGAGCATCCTCCCATGCAGGGAGACGTCCCTGCCATTGCTCCACCACCGTGAGATGTTCCGGGAATAATGGAGCGAAACATTAATGACGGGTGGCTCCCGGCTGATGACCCTGCAGCTACCCGCAAAGGCACCGTCAGAGGTGCGGCAAGCAGAAATGCTTAGCAGGCAGTCACTTGCCTGTGCGACCATCAATATATCATATCGAGTTGTTTGTTGTGGTGGTGATTAGACGCGATCTGTGGTGACATCACAATCGTACTGCATTGTGGGACATATAGGTGCCTGAAGTGTATATATGAAGTAGACTCGCTCTCTCAGTCAAAATGAAGGGAAAGAGGGTCTGTCCATATAAACTTCCCTCGTCCACTTTGCGAAGTGGAACGCACTTCAAAATGGCGGCAGCGATTCCCCTGAGGGGAAGTGCTTAGGGAAGTTCGCAAGTGCGTGTCTAAAAGTGGACTGGAACGCAGCCCAAGTCACTGTTAATGAATGAGTCTTTGGACCCTATTTTAACGATCTAAGCTCTTGGTCTAAAGCCTAGTTTAACGACGGGAAAAATGGTCGGCGCGTGCGGCGCATGGTCTAAAGCAGTGTTCTTATACAGGCAATACTGTGTCTAAAATGTAAGTAATTTAATATGACCTTCTTGTTTATTGAGCTGCTGTATAAAATCAATATCATATTTGTAATCGTGCTGATATTTGGAGAAAAAAACGGCACTCTTCGTGAGATATTGAGACATTAATAGATGTGTGTGACATTAGGGCATCTGGAGCCACCCTTTGAGGGGAGGGATATGTCACGTTGGTTTTGGGTTTTGGTTCACGTTAATGTTTTTTTGTCTTTTATTTTGTAGTCATGGTTCCTTTTTTTCCCCCTGGTTTTGTCATGTGATTCCCTTATCCCATCGTGTGATCATGTCATGTGTTTCCCTAATCTTACGTGTAATGTTCTGATTGGTTGTTCAGGTCATGTGTTTCTCTGTTCTGTTCTGTGATTGGTTTATTGTCTTGATTGTCAGGTGTTTCTTATTGCTCATTAGTCTTTGTATAAATAGCCCTTATGTTACCATTGTTACTTGTAGCTTTGTTTGTGTCATACTACTGTTGGTGAGTTGTTTCCATGTCCATGTCAAGTCTTTGTTTTGCTCACTTTGGATTAATTTCAATAAACTGCACATGGGTTCAAGTTCATCTCGCTCTCATCACACCTCTCTCTTGGGTGAACTTGACAGTAGCCTACTGACTTGTGAAAAGTAATAGCAATATCTATTTGATTTACCTGTTTGCCTACACTATCAAACTCTAAATAATTAAAAAATGTATAAAGGAAACCTTGCATCAACCTAACCATTAGGGCAACTGGGCACTTGCCCAGGGGCCCAGGACATCTAAGGGGCCCTGGGCACCGTCAAATATTATGTTAGATTATGGGTGTGCGATATCACGATTTTTGATCGTGGACGATTAAAATGTCTCCACGATCTGCTTTTGAAGGAACGGGACACTGTAGCCTAGTTTATAAAATTAAATGATTTACATGTGCTTTAAAGCCTTGCCGGTTAAACATGTCATTCGCTGCTGATGCGCTGTTCTAACGGGCGCTTTTCTGAGCACAAACACCCGACGCGCGTATGCACTATAAAGCCTTGTTTATACTCGACGCGTCCGCACGAGCGCGAAGGTGCGCGCGGCAAAAAATGACGTCATTGCGGTGTGGGCAGTCGCACGCGTTGGGTGCGCAAAGGCCCATTTCGCCTGGCGGTGTGCACGGCAGATTTTATAACAACGCGCGCGGCTCCGCATCCGAAGATGAACGACTTCGAGCCGAATCTGGCCGAGCACGACCTTCTCATCGCACCAGCACCCAATTTGCGCGTCTAAATTAGTTGCTTACATTTTTAAAATTAGCATACAATAGCATAAAAAGTATTTTTAATGAACATAAAGGTCCATGGTTAATACAAATGTACACGAAAGTTAATGAAATGTTTAGTGAAATTAGAAAATATTTAAGAGATCGTTAATTTATACGTACATGTATTCCCATATAGGCTAGCCTACATATTTTGTTCTAATGTCACAAGTAATAATCTCAGGGTTTACTGGGTTTTACACGATTATTTTTGTATTGGTGGTGGTAACTAAAATAAACATTGTCACGTGTTTATATTTCTTCTTCTCACCGATTCCTGATGGTTGAGATAGGACAATTACTCGAGTCGCCCCCTGTAGTTTCAAAGAATAGTACAACGGCGAGCGCGTCAAGTATAAACGCCTCGACCGTTTGGAGAGGTGCGCGCGCAGTCAGCGGAGACTCGCGCTCGTGCGGACGCGTCGAGTATAAACAAGGCTTAAGCCTGTCTAACAGCGCCTGGTTACTGGACTCAGTTATCTAGTCTTCTTTCTCTAATACTGTCAAACACACACAAGGTTTACATAAACAAAGTTGGTTATGTCTAAAGTGAAAGAACAGTAGAAAAAAATAAGAAAAAAATCTTGCGTGTCAAATGCGTGTATATTAGACTCGTCGTGGGTAGATCTTAAAGAGACAGTAGCCCTAATAGTAAACATCCTGCCGCTTGTCCTTAAAGGGATAGTTACCCAAAAATAAAAAGGATGTCATTATTTAATCACTCACTCTAATGTTGTTCCATACCTGTATTAATTTCTTTCTTGTGCTGAACACAAAAGAAGATATTTTTTTAGGAGTGTGGCTAACCGGGCGGTTGCTGGTCCCCATTGACTACCATAGGAAAAAACTATTACGGAAGTCACTGGGGTACATCCACTGTTTGGTTACCCACATTCTTCCAAATAACTTTTATTTTTAACAGAAGAGGGAGACTTATTCGGGTTTGAAACAGCTTGAGAGAGTAGGCTAAATGATGATTAAAACATTTTGGAGAACTATCCCTGTTAATAAAACAACAAAATACAAAGAGCAAATCCCTCACTGCTCTTGACTGAGAACTTTAATAGCTTTAATAAGAATCAATGTACAATTTATACAGTGAAATCTATGTTGTGTTTTATTTTCATATTTCAGATAGGGGCCTCTGAACTCTTAATCCGGCCCTGCTAATGATGTTAAGATATAATAAGACATCTACAGAAAACTCTTAAGAGCCTATTATGATCTAGGGTAGGCCTACTTGTTAAGAAAATTTATTTTTAGTCATATTTCTGGTCTTGAATCAAGAGACATATAATCATATACATATTTCACACTTCATTAGTAATATGCTTATACAAAATGAATTTGATCACAATTCATTTATAAAACCCAAAGTGTCATGACAACTGTTTAAGCATTCAAAAAAGTACAGAAAATAATTATGTTTTACATCTTCTTGGTGCACGTGAAACATTTACTCTTAATGCAACACATAAAAACTCTTTTGCGCACTGCTCTAATATTTAACCCATAGATTAGTGGGTTAAAAACAGGGGGGACTATAATTAATTCTAAAGCCAAAAAATGACGCAGACTCTCTGGAATATCATTTGAACCATATCTGCTATACATTATATCAAATAACACAGCAAAAGTGAAATTTATCAGTAATAAAATGTGTGGCAGACACGTTTGCCAGAATTTCCTTCTGTTTTCTAAAGATGCTTTACATGCAGAGATCAGTTTAATATAGGATACTATGATGATAACTACAAAGATAACAAATATGACAGCAACAAAATATCCATAGATATTATTTACAAAAGACGATGCACAAGAAATTTTTACAACTGACCAGTTGTCACAATATAATTTATCTACATGATAAGCACAAAATGGCTTCAGATTTGATAACAGAGTGGCAGTGAACACAGAAATAGTGGGTAAAATCCATGAAAACAGAATTAATTTCATACAGGTCAATTTAGTTAATTTGGAATGATAGTCTAAAGGTTTGCATATGGCTACATATCTATCATAAGACATCACTGTTAATATTGTAAACTCACACAGTAAAGAGCTGTAAATAACAAATATCTGCAGAGCACACATGTGAGAGGAGATCACATATGAATCCAATATTAAATCAGACAGAATTTTAGGGTAGAATCCCGTGGCTCCATAAACCCCATTTACACACAGATGAGACAAGAAAATGTACATCGGTTCATGAAGTGCTTTCTCCATGATAATGACCATAACAAGACGAATATTAATTGACAATATAAGCACATATAAGGCAAGAAAGCAAATAAAATATACATGCCTATATGATTTAGATTCTGTGGGCACCATGAGAGTCAGTATCACAGGATAAGACATGTTATCTATCATGGTATGCATGATCCCTTAAATCACATGAAGCAAAATGGAAATGCAATAAAACTTGTGAAGTTTAGATAAAATGTAACAGTTTACATCTCATTAGGCTTTAGCATCCACTGTTGGCTGAAGGAATGACAGTGAGTCTCTCACAAATAAACAGAATGTTGGGAGGATTGGTTGGTTTTTATTAGTATTTTATCATTAGGGATTTATGTAAGAGATGTACTGAAATCTCTTGGGTTTAATTGTTAGCTCATGGAAAAAAAACGTATAAGACACATTTGATTTGTTATAAGTAAAAGCAAATAAGCCTTCACCTTTTTCATTCATTTAAAAACTTTAAAAAAATGTTTAATGATTTGTTGTGTGTAACATGATGTAGCATAACACATATTTATGGTAACTAAATAGATTAACAAAATAGGCTACATATTCAAAGTATTTAAGTTATTTTAAGCTATACAGGTATTAGGGTTTTTGTGTACATTATTTGCACCTGTTTGCATTGTTGTGTGTAGCTATGGATCCTAGCACAGTTGAACAAAGTTGAAAATATACTTCAGTTGTCCATTTGCTGCTATGCCGTGTGCTCACTTGGAATCTGATTTCCAAGTGCAACTTTGTCGATCCTGGAACAACATTCAAATTAACCAATCAGATTTGAGGCACAAGTTTACAGTTGTCAAGTTTAGGCTTACAACCAGGATGAGGTTCTTCTACATCAGTGTTATCCACCTATCCTTTCAATCTGATTTTAGGGATAACCAACGCTATCTCACGACCAATTCGTACGAATTTGTACGAGTGATTAAAAGGTGGCTAATTCGTACGAATTTGTACGACCTCACTCGTACGAATTTGTACGATTTGTCTAAACCCACGTGATGGGTAGGTTTAGGGGCGGGGTCAGGAGTAGGTCATTCGTGTGAATTCATACCATTTTGTGAAATCGTAAAATATGTACGATTTAGCAAAAAACTTACAAATTCGTACGAGTGAGGTCGTATGAATTGGTACGAATTAGCTACCTCGTAAAATTCGTATGAATTGCCGTGAGATCGGGTTGGGATAACTTATGGGTAAGGTAAGGTTTAGGGATAGGGATGGTTAGGATACATTTTTCCATTTGGTTGTTCCATGCAGGCTCAACACAATGGGCCCTATCATACAGCCAGCGCAATGCAGAGCCAGGTGCGACGCGAGTGTTTTTTGCTAAGCTGCGTCTCAATCCGCCTACTTATACCACACCCTAAAATGTACTCTTTTTGTGAAGAAAAAGTAGATACTTAAGTATGTATCAAAAGAGTACACAAGCTTTGGTACATACTATCACGTCATACAGTTGCGTCTTTAACGGTTGCTCTCTGTTGCTGTCACAGTAAACTGGCCTGTCAATCATCTTGTCACAGTTAAAATCCTCCACATTTGATTTAATTTCCTTCCATATCGGAGAGAAATGCAGTTGCACGTTAATCTGCAGTCGCGGGTCTTTCATGCAGAGAACTCTCCTCATTTTAATGCATAATGATGCATTTAAAAGTTAATGGTCAAACGGATCTTTATAAGTCCACATTGTTATTGCAGATGAAATATAACACGGATGACATGAAATAAATATTTTTTATCAGGTTAAACTTTGATTGGTCACTCAAACCTTTATCTAAACCTCTTGCCGTCGGTCACACACATCCGCCATGTTTTGTATTTTGTCTTTTTACTCGTGTTTGTAGTTCCTCCTCCAAAGCACAATGGGTTGTGGGCAATATTAGCCAGAGTGTGCACGGATCCACACTTCGAAAATCGACAGGAAATGGTAGACCATCTGGGGACTTCTGGCATACTCTTTTCAACATGTGCTTTGGGACACACTTATTTTAATCTCATACTGTTTAGGATAGATAGTATGGACATTGAGACGCAGGTACGGTGTACATTTTAGGACATCCTCAGACCTCAGCCATATGAAGACAAGGCATCATGCCTCAGACTAAAAGGCTTCAGTCATTGGACAAAACGGCATCGCGCCTCAGACTGAAAAGCTTCAGGTCTCAGGAAAAACAATGTCAGGTGTCAGGTCTCGCACAATTAGGGATCAGACGAAACAGCCTCAGACAAAAAGGCATCGGGCGAAACGGACTCAGACTAAAAGGCATCGGGAGAAACGGTCTCAGACTAAAAGGCATCGGGAGAAACGGACTCAGACTAAAAGGCATCAGACTAAAAGGCATCAGACTAAAAGGCATCAGCCTAAAAGGCATCGGGCGAAACGGACTCAGGTGGACTTTGGAGGTTCGCATTGCCCCGCCCCATGTGACGTCCCATAGCTTGAACTAATGCTTTCACAATAGTTTGCGAACATACAAGCTAGCTAGTTAAAATATGTCATCTTATCTTTTTAAACGTGCAAATAAATGCTTTAACACTAGAACGGCCATGGCGGTCATTTTGACCGTTTTGATTTTTATATCTGCAATAACTTTGTTGAAAAAAAAAAAAAATCCTGCTGGTTCCTTTTCCTAAAAGTGCCGGTATTTTAATTTAAAAATGTTTTTCATATAAATTACACATGAGGCAAAAAACAAATGAACATATTTGCCTATTTCGGCCAAAGACGGTCATATTGACCGCACTGAATTTCGCGTTATTCTTTTGTTACATTTTCGCGTGGTTGATCTTTGTCTCTCTCACTGTCAACAGATAGCTAGATCAGTAGCGATCCTGAGTGTTTGCATATAATTTCTACAATCCAAAAAAGTATATTAGATTAAATTTGTTGATCAGAAATAGGCTAATAATACCTGACTACGTTATCTATTTACGTAGATATTCTCTATTACACAATATATTTGACTATTTTCTCTGTTATTATATTAAAACAAAATGTTTTATAATTAAATAAGATACTTTTAGTTGTTATTATCTTGTTCTGAGTTATGTTGAATGGATATTGAAATATAACCTATCTGTCGAAATAGGCTAATGAACCTGACTTCGTTATTTATTTATTTATTTATTTATTTCCACAATTTCACACATTGCATATGTTACAAGTTGGAAGTACCAAAATAACAAGGGTGACCAATTACAATATATATTACTTTTTAGCAGCCAAGGACTACTACTATAGTCCTCACCACAGTTCATGTAACCTAACCAACTGATTAGGAAAAACAATAGTGTTCTATTGTGAAAAAATGGACTCCCAAGAAGCAATAGCTTATAATTAGGGGTCCATCCCACCACCAACACCACCCCATCCACCTGGTAAGGATTATGTGAGCGGTCCAACTTCAAATGCCAGGACGACCATTCTTTAAATTGTGGATATTTAAAATACAGTTACCTTAAACAGACAAAAAGATAAAAAATAAAAAAAAAAATAAAAATAAATTACAATTACGATACCTTTGTACCTCAATTAGAATTTATCCATGTACCAATAGAAAGGGGGTTAACTCTCAGCCGCAAATCCCTCGGGTTTATATCTCTCCAGTAGTTGTTGCTTTAGTTTCTTTTTAAATATAGATAATGAAGCAGATTGTTTTAAATTAGTATCCAGCTCATTCCATAATTGTGGACCACTGTAACATACACTAAACCTAGCACTTGTTAGGTTCCTACATTTACCTTTTAGGAGAAGCTTGTGTCTAGTGTGATGTGAATGAGAAGATGTATATAATGGAATGAGCTCACACAATCGGATGTTCAACCTGTTAACAACATTGTACATTGCACATGCATTATGATAGAAATTACATTCAGGAAGCTTCAGTAGTCCATGTTTATGGAAGAGAGCATTTGTATGAGAGTTACGTGTGGACCATGAAATAGCTCTTATGGCTTTCTTTTGTAATATCAACAATTTCTCAGTGTAAGTAGGGTAAGTATTATTCCAAATAATATTACAATAAATCAAATGAGGCTCAAACAGAGTCCTATATAGGGAGAGAAGAACGTCCAAAGGGAGCACATGTCTTACTTTAAAGAACAAACCAACAATTTTAGATAGTTTTTTAACCAGCTCATTAATATGTTCTTTAAAGTTTATGAATTGATCTATATGTATACCAAGAAATTTTATTGCGTCCACTCTTTGGATAGCTCTACCATCTATGTTTAAGTTAATGTCACAATCACTATACTTATGACTACTTGATCGAAAAACAATATAAAAGGTTTTGCTAATGTTTAGCGATAATTTATTACATTTAAACCAAGTATCTATTTCTGTTAGTCTGTCATTTAAGAGTTTTTCAAGATGATTCAAATTTTTGTGAGATACAAACAGATTTGTGTCATCAGCAAAGAGTATTTTATGAACGTCACAGGAACAATGTACAAAATCGTTAATATAAACAATGAACAAAAGAGGCCCCAGAATAGATCCCTGGGGAACCCCAAATACTATATCTTCCAATCCGGAATCAATACCATTTAAGGTCACATATTGCCGTCTTCCATAAACATAGTCACTGAACCACTGGAGAGCCACACCCCTGACCCCGTAGTGCGCCAATTTTCCAAGTAGAATTTGAAAATCAATCGTATCAAATGCCTTTGAAAGATCGAGGAAGACCCCAACACCGGCTTCTTTTCTCTCAAAAGCATCATATATTTTCTCTACAAGATCTAAAATGGCCATACTTGTGCTGTTATTCTTCCTAAAGCCATATTGTGAAGATTCTAGTATATTATTTTTATTTAAGTAATCTACAAGTCGCGAATAAACCACCCTTTCTAATACTTTAGACAACGTTGGTAGAATTGATATGGGTCTATAGTTTTGAGAATCACTTTTGTCCCCAGATTTGTATACTGGTATTATCTTTGCTACCTTAGTTTGTTTTGGAACGATGCCATGCTGTAATGATAAATTAATTATATGGGCAAATGGCTCAGCTATTTCATTCACTATAGCTTTGATGATCATACTACAGATACCATCAGCACCAGCTGTGTAAGAGCATTTCATTTTATTAATGATATTAGTAACTTCCATTTTACAGGTGGGTCTAAAGTAGCAAGAACTAAGATAATTATTCCTCAAGAATGCTTTATAATTGTCACCTCCCGGTGGACCAAATTGTTGAGACAGTTTCTTTCCAACAGAGGAAAAATATCTATTAAACAAATCAGGCAGTGAATCTCGTATTGTAGAATTATTTGATTGGGTTGGCACAACAGTGTCAGGGATGACTGAGGATTTATTACTACGGCCAAGTATCTCATTCAACACCTTCCAAGATTTTTTCTGATCCCCCGAGGCAATTTTGAGACGATCAGTAAAGTAACTCGCTTTGCTGTCTCGTATTAAGCTAGTTAATTTATTCTTATACTGTGTATATAAGGTTTTATTATTATTATTTGGGTTCTTCCTGTATTTTTTGTAGAGTCTATCCTTCTTCTGGATAGACTTTAGGATTCCTTTAGTGATCCATGGATGAGTTTCCTTTTTATGTTTAATTGTCCTTTCTGGAATAGTTACGTTAGTAGCATCGGTTATTTCATCAATTAAGAAATTATAAGCAAAATTGGGGTCTATGGCATTGTAAATTTCATCCCAGCTTTTACTTTGGAGGTGTTGAATTAGATTTGCAAGTGTTTTGTTATTAAGAACTTTGACCTTTCTATTAGTACAAGAATCAGATACTCTTTTTTTCCAGTTTGTAAAGAATACAACAGGGTAATGATCAGAGATGTCAGAAAATATTACACCCGATTTACAACCAGAATTTTGTAAATTTGTTATAATATTGTCAATTGTAGACTTACTTCTCTCTGTAACACGTGTGTGTTTATCAATAGTAGGATAGAATGATGAGGAGTAGAGGGTATTTAAAAAATCAATTCCCGTTGTATCTTCTTTAGAAATGTCAATATTAAAGTCACCCATAATAATACTGTTTTTGTGCATCTGATTTATACTGAGAAGGAGATTATCAAAGTGGTTTCTGAATGTCTCAAAGTCAGAGTTTGGTGGTCGATATATTACTCCAATGATGATACAAGCACCACTCGCCATTTTAACTTCTAGGAATAATGAATCAGTGTGGTCATCAACTGTCAAATCGTGACGCTCCTTCACAGAATAAAGAGAGTTTACATACAAGCATACACCTCCTCCGATTCTACCCTGCCTATTAATACAATACAATGAGTATCCATCTATTTTATAAATATCTAAAAGGGTTTGCTCACTCATCCATGTTTCACTGCATCCAATGATATCAAAACTTGTACCTGTGCTAGCAAGAAGTGCAACAAGATCATCATGGTGCTTTTTAAGACTTCTAATATTTAGATGCATTACAGAAAAGGAAAAGTCATTATTTTGTTTCAGATCTTCAGAGTTGTAATAATCACAGCTTGCATTGGTAGAGGTACAGAGGTAATGTTCAATTTTATCATATTCATTACTAGAATTTATATCTATCACACCCATTGTTTTATACTAAATTTATATTTCCGGTTGTAGAAATACATTCCATACAAAAAACCTAGGACCATACTCTTCTTTTTTATTGAGGCACCCTGTGTATATGAGAAAGAACAAAAAAAAGAAAAAAAGAGGGAAAAACAAGAAAGAAAATAAGAGAAAGAAAAAAAGAAAAAAGAAAAGAAAAAGTAGGACATCCATCCAAGCATTCATAATGTCCAGTTACCAACTCTCCATTTAGGATGTAGCATATATAGTATACAGTACCACTCACTGTGCCCCGTTGACGCATAATTATCCGTATGAAATTAGATGGGGAAATAGAGCACTCATAGACACATTAATACAGTAGAGGCTACTTTACCAGTCAAGTGAGGGTTAAAAGAAAAGCTTCGGCCATGTTTGGGTCCTTGAATGACTTCTGCGCATCTTTAACCTTAAAGAACAGGGTAGCTGGATAAGCCATCCTAAAACGTATGTTCCTTCTAATAAGTTCAGCGCAGACCGTGTTGAATGCCCGTCTTGCAGCCCGAACGTCTGGAGGTACATCTGGCACAATGCGCAGTGGCCGACCCTCATATTGGAGATTCCCAAGGCGTTTCACTGCTGCCATTATCTTCAAGACGTCTCTGGAGTGTTGGAGTTTAATGACCACAGCACGCGGGCGATCCTCTTTAGGTACTCCAAGGCCCCGATGGGCCCGATCAATGGATATAGTCTGGACGGGTAGCTGCAGGAGCTTGGGAATAAACGCCTCGAAGAACGCGAGTGGGTCACTCCCTTCAATAAACTCCTTCAGATTTAACAGCCTGATGTTCTTTCGTCTTTGCCGACATTCCAGATCAGATACTTTATCCTTCAACTCCTTGTTCACTTTTTCCAGCACGTCCAGTCGATCTTTTATCGGAACGATGTCGTCCTCCAGCTGGGAGATACGCGTTTCAGCCTCGGCTTGATAAGCAACAAGTGCCGCTGTCGTGGTTGCGACATCATCAATGCGCTTCATCATGTTATCCACTTTAGTCTCAAGTTTCCCAAGTGACTCGTTTACAGTTATCTATTTACGTAGATATTCTCTATTATATACAAGTTATTTGAGTATTTTCTCTGTTATTATATTCAAATAAAATGCTTTATAATTAAGATAAGCCTACTTTTAGTTGTTATTATCTTGTTCTGAGTTATGTTAAATGGATATTGAAATATAGCCTATCTGAAATAGGCTAATACCTGACTATACGTTATCTATTCACGTATATTCTCTATTATATACAAGTTATTAGACTATTTTCTCTGTTATTATATTAAAATAAAATGTTTTATAATTAAATAAGATACTTTTAGTTGTTATTATCTTGTTCTTAGTTATGTTGAATGGATATTGAGCCTATATCTGTCGAAATAGGCTATATAATAATACCTGACTACGTTATCTATTTACGTAGATATTATCTATTATATACAAGTTATTAGACTATTTTCTCTGTTATTATATTAAAATAAAATGCTTCATAATTAAAAGATACTTTTAGTTATTATCTTGTTCTGAGTTATGTTGAATGGATAGTGAAATATAGTATCTGTTGTGAATATGCGATAATTACGGTAGGCTAATGATATACACTAATGATATATATATATATATATATCATTTGACTGCATTGCATATCATTTGATATATATGTGGACAAACTTTATTTTAAATTACAAATGTTAACCCGACGGCTGGGTTTGTCCATATTTGACATATTTAACATATTTAAAACAACCCAGCACTTTTTAGTTGTAATCAAATGTTACACTAATTACGTTGTATACAGAAGAGAACATGCATTTCGCGAGTTGTATTTGCACGTTTAAAAAGTTAGATGACATATTTCAACTAGCTAGCTGTATGTTGACAAACTATCGTGAAATTAAAGCATTCTTTCGCGCTATGAACCGCGTACATGTGACGTCACATGGGGCGGGGCAATGCGAACCTCCAAAATCCACCTGAGTCCGTTTTGCCCGATGCCTTTTAGTCTGATGCCTTTATGTCTGATGCCTTTTAGTCTGATGCCTTTTAGTCTGATGCCTTTATGTCTGATGCCTTTATGTCTGATGCCTTTTAGTCTGATGCCTTTATGTCTGATGCCTTTTAGTCTGAGACCGTTTCTCCCGATGCCTTTTAGTCTGAGACCGTTTCTCCCGATGCCTTTTAGTCTGAGTCCGTTTCGCCCGATGCCTTTTTGTCTGAGGCTGTTTCGTCTGATCCCTAATTGTGCGAGACCTGACACCTGACATTGTTTTTCCTGAGACCTGAAGCTTTTCAGTCTGAGGCGCGATGCCGTTTTGTCCAATGACTGAAGCCTTTTAGTCTGAGGCATGATGCCTTGTCTTCATATGGCTGAGGTCTGAGGATGTCCTAAAATGTACACCGTACGCAGGGCTAGTTTCAGCCCGACTTTCACGTCCTGCGCCACATTGTTTAAATAGTAAATGCATTTGCGCCCATGGGCTTGCTGGTCTGAAAAAGAGATGCGTTCAGGCGCATTTTGGCGCGTTGTTATTTTGAGGCAACTGAAATAGACTGCGACATTGGCCAAGTGAAACCTGGACTAAAGTCAATGGCGCATATTTTTTCTGTTATTTAAAGAGCACGTTAGCAATGTGCGCCTATAGGCGGGTCCATAACGCGTGTACACTGCTTATTAAACACACAGGGACGTGCAGCAGCACACAAACATACCAAATATTAAATATAAAAGGATTACAATGAATATTATTATTGTGTACATAAAGATATGGTAGAATCCGGCATGTCCCGTAGATGGTCTGCTTGTGCACGAGCAGATCCGTTTGCGCTCTGGAGACGCGTTCGGTCTTTCCACTATCAAATTCCGTCATGTAAATAGCGAATCCGCCATGGCGCAAGCGCAACTGGCATTTAAAGAGAATGGGAGATGAGACTCTGATTGGTTTATTATTGCATGTAAAGCCCAAAACACAACCATTACTGATTAAGAGAATAGGGAACCATTTAGACCATGCACCGAACTGGATTTGGACACGCCCTAAGTGCACTTGCGCCCTGCACTTTAGACCAAGCGCTTAGATCGTTAAAATAGGGCCCAATATGTTGACCCAGGAATGCGTCTAACTCGGCAAAATCATCTGCTTAGTGCACACGACTAAATAAAATTGCATCATTAGCAGTAAATTGACTGCATCTGCATGTAACATCACTTGATGGAAAATTGCAATAACATTTCCATTTAAGACTCCAAATGACTCTATCCAAAGTGACGTTTGTTGCATTCCAGGGTAAACATTTAATCAGTTCATGCATTCCATGGGAATTGAACCCAAGACATATTGGTTTGTGGTTTGTGCATGTGTGAGTCACTCAAATCACTATGTACACAATCAAATGAAAGAGATATTCCTACACATGAATATATTGCATACATAATTGCATAACAAGGTTGACCTTTGTGGAAATTGTAAAGTTTATATACATTCCTGCACGTTAATCTAGCAAAACTTATTTTCTTTTTATTGGCATAAAAACAACAATTTAATTTGGGAACACATTCATGACAGGGTTTAAAAGAAAATTAATATTCAATAGTATTCAGAAATATTACCCATTTGACTGCACTGACAGATGAGAACAAAACTTGAACTTAAAGCAATAGAAGACCAAGGTGGAAACAACAAATGTGAATATGCGAAGTTTGGCAAACTCCTCTTTTTGTTTATCTCACTTTTTAAGACACTATTAAGGGGCTAAAATAGGCTTACAGGAGAATAAAGAGACAATGCAATAACCTCTCTTAGACCCAGAGGTCATTATAAATCTGAGTTGGATAATTATCTCCTGAGACATATTCTCTGTCTGGCTGTTCATGGTGATGCCTCAGGCCATATTTTGGAATATATTATGAAAAAAATAAAAAAATGATATATATATATATTTGTAGGCTATAACATTATGTAGTATGACTCCTATTCATATTTATACATACAGTACTACATAAATAAAACAAAAATATTTAGGATGTCTAGGGACATGTAAAGAACTCTGAAAGAAAAACAACTTTGTATCACACAGTTACACCTTAGATTAATTAAAAAAACATTTGAACTGATAAAGGCACTTAAATACAAGGTATCTGCAGTATTCCAGTATTCATTGCCAAAACGTTTGACAACTTTCCAAAATTGACAAAAAAGTTGATAGGAGAATAAAGAAAGGTGAGGCCGAGGTAATATGTTAATTGAATAGGCCTATAATTTAATATATCAAACAATATCATCTTTAGGATATGATGCTGATAACCTAAATTGCATTTCATCATTGACTTCAGGTTGTGCACAAGTTCAATAAATGACATGACACACGAGTGAGAAACTTTGCTTTTTTTTTTTTTTTTTACATTATTATCAACTGATCAATGGTGCTTAACAGAGAAAACATCATATCACTGAAAATGATCTGAACCGAGTATATTTCAGAGTAATGGAAATTTTAACTATGAACACTTTAGCGTACGTTTTCAGCATTGTGAAATGACAAAAGCATTCATAGTTGTTTACTATAAGGGTTCAATATTATATAGACTTTGTTTTGTTGAGCTAATACAATACATTAAACACAGGAAGAAAAGAAAACGTTATCTTGATTTTTTCAAGAAATGTATGCATGATTTCAAGACTCTGTTGCGGACTTCTTTGAGTTTTAAGCCATAGATTACAGGATTAAAAAGAGGCGGCACAATAATTATTTCTAAAGACAAAAAATTACGCAGGTCATCTGGGAAATTGGTTGAGCCATATCTGTTGTACATTGTGTCAAAAAGTATTGCAACACTGAAATTTACTAATGAAAGTATATGAGGCACACATGTCTGCCAAAATTTCTTTCTGCACTCTAATGATGCTTTACATGCAATGACAAGCTTTATATAGGATATAATAATTACAGCAAAAATGCAACAATAAAATGAAATGCTTATCAGTCCATAAACATTATTGGTGACTGTTGATTCGCAGGATAGCTTTACCATAGACCAGTTGTCACAGTACAATTTATCAATGTGATTTTTACATAATACCAGCTTATTTGATAGGAGCAGGGCAATGAGTGTTGAAATTAATGGCACAGTCCAACAGAAGAAAAGTAACACGACACAAGAAAATGTGTTCATCTTTGAGTGATAGTCTAAAGGTCGACATATGGCCACATGTCTGTCATATGCCATCACTGCTAATGTTGAATATTCACATTTAACTGAACTGTATATAACAAAAGATTGAAGAGCACACATGTAAGAAGGAATTACATATGAATCCAGCATTAAATCATGTAGGAATTTAGGATAAAACCCAGTGGCTCCATATATTCCATTTAAACACAGATTACACAAGAAAATGTACATTGGTTCATGAAGGGCTCTCTCCAAGACAATAACCACACAAAGGCAAATGTTCAAAAACAATATTAGACAATAAAGAATGAACAAGCATGTGAAATATATATGTCTATATGATTTAGAGCCTTTTGGTTCCATCAGGGTGTAGGTTACAAAATCAGTTATATTATCCATTATATCTGTATGTTACCGCAAAATATAAATTTGTCCCTATAAAAAAAATAATTTACATTTAATTATTTATAACCACAAATATGTTGCAATTACAAAGAACAATTATATCTCAAGTAACTTGATGTCTTTCATCAGGCCTAAAGATATAGCACAAAGCTGCCAATAGTCAACTATTACCATGCCAGAGTCATCCTCTTGCATGTTCACAACTATGAAGAGGCTCTGAAGGCAACTGACATGCTTATAAATACCCTTTTTTTCCCACAGCAAATTCTCTGAGAGACTCGAGCATATATACACCTCGGGGATTTATTTATAAACTGTTTGTCATAAAGGTGTGATTTTCAATATAAATTAGTATTTTTAATTTTTTTACTGTATATAGTAAGAAATGTAGAAGTGAACCGTCCTAAAATCTACACTGACTATGACAAAAAGGAATAAATATTCAACAAACTGTTCGATGAAAATGCATGTATCTGTCATTCAATCCAATAATTTGATATTGGTTATTATTATTATTATTAGTTTTAATTCAATTGATTCTGATTATAATTAATTATAACATTTAATTTAATTTAGGGTTAATTATATTATATATTTTTTGTCTTTAGGTATCTACAATTTTTAAAAACACAATCAGGATTGAGTCTGGTTTTCATCCTCCATGGTGAAATCTCACCCAACCCGCGTAAAAATCCCTGGCCAAATTAGTACCTACTGTTTTTTGGACAAACAGGTCGTGTGGTACTAATTTAATTGCCGTCTGAATCCACATCTCTGAGTTTACAAGAAGAGATTCAAAATCCACTGTTTAAACCCTTTTTGATCCGAGCACCGTACTTAAGATGTACACTTTTGTTACTGAAATGCTGGAAAGTATCTAAAAGAACACTATTTCATCGCAGCTCCACCTCAGCGAACAACAATGGGAAAGAGAAGAAAGCACGTACAAATTTGAAATGGTTATTGTGGCAGCAATATATGATACAATTTAAAAATATGTAGGCTAGGCTATTATAGGCTATTATAGTTTGGATTATTTTTTATAATATAAAAAACTAATCTTAGCGCGCTAAGAGTGAGCGTTATCGGGGAACCGGCCCCAGGTAGCTGCATTTTGTGCAAACGATATAAATCATAATGTGATTTTCTAGGAATTTTAATCAAGTGCTAAAAAAAAGAGTACCCATTAAAATGTCTTTACATAAAGGACCCTGATCATGGAATAATGCACAGTACAAGCGCAGCGTTGAGCTTCTTGGGTCTGTTCAGTAAGGAGCGTTTGGATTGGTGGATTAAAAGCTCACCGCGATTGGCTAAACAGAACATACTCCAAAAGAAGATATTTAAGAATCTTAACCAAGAAGGTCTCAAAAATACTGCACACAAATGCAAAGCAGTCCACACACGTGTGACGATTTGCAAATGCAGATTTAACGATCCGTAAATACATGTAACATCATTCATAAATGTGTGATGGAAATTAATTAAAGAACTTGATATACTGTATACATATTTGTGTAAACATTTTACATTTATTTAGGTAAGATACTGTACATTTGTGTGAGCATTTGGGGAAATATTTATTTGCTTGTGTATTTATGAATTGTGTTTTGAATTTACGAATTTTGCTTTGTGAATTGTGCTGTGCATTTATGAATTTTGTTTTGCAAATGTATTATTTTTGAGGCTGATCTGGCTCCATAACGTTCTGTTCATTTTTGCCTGTGTGACCTAGTTTCAGGGTACGTTTACACAACAACGATATGCTTAAAACTGAGAAGTTTTTCCTTTGAGTTTTCCGCGTACAGACGACACCATTGTCAAAACGATCCCGATTCACACGGATCTGCGAAAACGACTGGAAAACCCTGTGTTCTGCTGCCAGGCCATTAGATGGCGATGAAACACTATAGACTGAACACGTAATACGCATATCCTGAAATGATTCGGTAAACGTAATGGAAGAAAATAGGACAAAAAAAAAAAAATCAAAAACCTCTTGGTCCCTAAAGGTCCTGAAAACGTTATGGGAATGTGGTGTAGAAACTTGGGAACGTCATATAGTAATGGTCCCCTAAACATTTCCAGAACGTCTTGAATGTTCTCTGAAGGTCCGCCAAAAAACATCCTCCAACCCTTTAAAGAACTCCACATCATGACCGTCTAGGAACATTCCCGGAATGTTACTAGGTGACGTCCTTGACACCAGTGGGGAAGTTCTTAGAACGTCCTGGGAACGTAAGATTTCTAGCTGGGTATTCTCATGAGTCGTGTACTTCCTTGTTACAGGTAGCCAGTATGTGAAAGGACACAGAACCACAACAGAATAATTTTTTGCTGCTTTTTTTGGAGCAGTCCTCATGACAACTTTGCCACACACATGGAGTGGGTGCTGGTGAACAATGATTCGCCATTCACTATTCAAATCAATGTGTTATCCTATTCAAATCTATGTGATAAACAAGTTAGGTCAAAAGTCATCTGGAAGTAGGCTAATCAAAAAGTAGTCTGATTATATTACCTTAAACGTGTAATGTAATGGATTATGTTGCTATCTATCTGCTATCAGTAACCGACTCCAATTTGTCAGTAATCTACCCAGAACTGCATATAAGAAATAACTTGTTTTAGGAAATCTCTTTTATGGACAAAGGCCTCCAGCCGTCACATCTGTGTTGTGATTTTGTTTCAAGTTTAATTTCCATGTATTTTATTTTGTTATTCTCAAAGTCATGTTTCCTGGTTCCTTGTCATGTGATTCCTTGCCCTCATGTGATCATGTCTTGTGTCATGTCTCACAAACTACTCTCTGTGCCGTGGTTATGTAAGGAAGTATGCAGCACTTCACTCATTAAGCTTTATCATGCTTTGTCAAGCGTTCAAAAAGATTCTGCCCCGCAATCATCCTTCGTGGGTGAAGAAGTTCAGCACGAGTGTTGGTGTGACGGACTTCCTTAGAGAACTTGCATGCTAGAGTATTTTCTGCACACTGCAGGCGACCATTCTCCTGTGCACTTTAGCACTGAAAGAGCTTCTTTTCCTAAAAGAGTAAACTTTTTGAATGCGGTCGTTACCTGGCCCTGGCTGACAGTTATGACAGTTATGACTACATGTATATGTGATTGTGCACCAATAATGCAATTATTTCTAATAATCACAGTAAGGTCTTAAGTAAGATGTTTAGCTACATGACACGAGTAGGACTCTTCACTCCAGTTTACATGCAATTTTCATTATTCTTATTATTCACTAATAAGTATGGTTATACCTCTCTCAGATAGGCATGTTATCGGCCATTGTTTGATACTCACATCAAATTAAAAATAAATTTTTATGTACATAAAAATTAGGCCCCTTTTTTTTCTGAGTGAGCTAAGTCAACTAAGCATGTACCTGAAAAGCTTTGAGCAACTGCACGTTGCCAACAATACCGAAGAGCCTTAAGGTGATGATACAGGGGGTAACTTTTTGAGCAATATTTCTGGGCAATGTTGCTGGGCAATGTTGCTTGGGCACTTTCCCATTGAGAATGGGCAATACATTTCTATCAGAACAATTTCGATCGGTCGTGGGACCTGTGTCTCACCTGGTTGCCCGTTGACATTGCTCAAAAAGTTGCCCTGTGTATCACCAACTTTAGGCAACAAGCATGTTGCCCAAAATGCTTAAGTGGTAAACGTGCATGACATGCCGTCTGGAATGAAGAGAGATATCAAAATGAAACAGCTGCTTGTTTATGGTTTATATATCTGCTGTCCGGTTCCAGTTCTTTTGAGTGATGAATTCTACTGCCACCTGCTGGTGTTATGTAGGACAAATAGCAACTACAGCTTTTAGAGCAAGCAGTTTTCTACAGCAATCAGATAGCCTTTAGAACAAATGTTTTTTTCCAAAAACATTTTTAGATGGCCTTTAAAACAAGCATGTTTCTGATGCCAACCAGATAGCATTAAGAACAGCGTGTTCCAATACGCAGGTTAGATAGCCTTACAAGCACGAGCATGTTTCAACGTTTTCAATATACTTTAGCTTTAAGACTCCGTGTTTCAACGCTGATGACTCAACTGAATAGTGACAGTTTTACTATATGTCTTCTAGAATATGCTGCGTAGTGCGCCTTGAAAAACGACTTGACTTGATAGGTTTAAGAACAGTAGTAGGCTAATGGAAGCAGCTGCCGTTCAGAGAAGGAACGCACATTGTCAATATGACCACGTAAGCCTGAGTTGACACAGAATTACACAATAGTTTTATTTTTTATAAATATCATCACTAGCATCGTCACATACATGTTTTTAAGTCCTTTGGTAGTGGACCAAATTATATAATTATAATTATATAGCAAATAAATAAATACAAATAAAATTTAGAATGGTTAAAGACTTCATTGAGAACATATTATCCAAGAAAATGAAGGCTTTATGAATAAAAACTACTACAGTAAGTGATCATGGATTGCAGTTATTACTCTTTGAAAGCGGTTACAGGGCTTTGACCTGCATTCTTTTATAAAAAGAACATGATATGCTCTTTTGATATAAGATATAAGATACATGATACAATATGAAATAAGAATATAAATTGACCATAATGTGTCACTCATTTACAAGTCTGTAGTTTTTCCTAATGCATGATGTTTCTCAGCAATGTAAACCAATCCTTTGCTTTAACATTGCACATAGAACAATAGAATGAGAATGAAACAATAATATGAATATGTGTATTATTTATTGTTTTCTGATACTAACAAAAGATTTCAGGATTCTTTTGCGTACTTCTTGGAGTTTTAATCCATAGATTACTGGATTGATAAGAGGTGGCACAATAAGCATCTCTAGAGCCAGAAAATTTCGCAGATACTCTGAGACATCACCTGAGCCATATCTGCTGTACATGGAATCAAAAAACACAGCAAAAACATAATTGAACACTGTAAACATATGAGGCACACATGTCTGCCAGAATTTCTTTCTGCACTCTAATGATGCTTTACATGCAATGAGAAGTTTAATGTAGGAAAAAATAATAAAAACACACAGGCAAGAATAAAATGAAATTACAACAAATCCATAAATATTATTGATGAGAGTTGATTCACACGAAAGTTTTACTATAGACCAGTTGTCACAGTACAATTTATTAATTTGATATTTACACAATTTCAGCCTATTTGACAACACAACACAAATGATCATGTAAACTAAGGGTAGGATCCAACAGAAGGCAAGTAATATGCAGCATGAAAATCTGTTCAGTTTTATATGATAGTCTAAAGGTTGACATATGGCCACATGTCTGTCATATGCCATCACTGTTATTGTAGTACAGTCACACATAACTGAACTGTAGATCACAAAAGCTTGAAATGAACACATGTAAGAAGGAATCACATATGAATCCCACATTAAATCATGTAGGAATTTAGGATAAAATCCTGCAGCTCCATATATGTCATTTACACACAGATTACACAGAAAAATGTACATTGGTTCATGAAGGGCTCTCTCCAAGACAATAACAACACTGACCCAAGTGTTCACAAAAAGTATCAGAATATAGAGCACCAAAAAGCATGTGAAATATATATGTCTGAATGATTTTGAGTCTTTTGGTTCCATCAGGGTGTAGGTTGCAAAAAAGGTCGTATTATCCATGTTCTATTGATGTAACAATTTTAAAATGAATTATGATTGGATTCTTTACATTCACCAACTGACAAAAAAACAAACAAAAAAAAAACAGTTATATAAAATAAATAATCATCATATAAAAAAAATATTCACACAAAAGACAAAAAAATATTTTAAAGACTATTGTTTCTAAAACCATTCAACCATTACCTGAAGTCAAAGTTCAAATCTTGCAGTATTTGGTCGCAGGCAAGATTTGGAGGCTGTAATGACCACTGACATGCCTATAAATAACGTTTGCTAATGGCATGTCTTTGAGTATCTAGAAAATAAACCCTAGGGGTTATTCTAAGAACTTAGTTGGTCTTACACATGTTTCTTTACAATTGCACGTTTTTTAAATCTCACAATTGTGACCTTTTTCTCACATTTCTAAGTTTATTATTTATACTAAGCTTGTTTCTGCCATGGAATAAAATAAATAAATAAACTCGAGATTTGGACTCATTTGCGATTCTGACTTTATAATTCACAATTCTGAGTTTAAACTACATTTAAGATTACACTAAAACTTATTTGTTTTTAATACATATTTTATTCATTAAAATTATATGTATTTTTTTTTTTTTACCATCATTCATTAGATTATATCTCACAATTCTGAGAAAGGGACATTTTTTTCTAAGAATTGTAAGATATAAACAACTGCGTGTTATAAAGTTTGAATTGCAAGATAAAAAATGTGCAATTACCTTTTACATTTTTTTATTCCGTGGCAGAAACAAGCTTCCTGTCATGATCAGCCCGGTCTCACCCCAAAACGTCATATACTGACTGTCTCAATTTGTTAAATGTCAGTATTAATGATCAATAATGTTTCAAAAGAAGCAGGGTTGTGCTTTATATTTCGTGTTGTTATAAATATATGCAGTGAAGATAATTAATGTATTCGTTGCCTGAACCACATTTGTCTGGCCATTTAATGTTAAGATTTATTGAAATGAAAAGAGGCAGAGTGCTGTTTTATACCATATTTCGTTTTATTGTTGCCTAACATAAAGACCCACGTAGTAGCCAGAGCGAGCTGAGTGACGCGATCAAGAACGCCACTGTTCCAGTTGCAGAATAACCAAAGATACTCAAATTGCTTCCTCGTCTCCGCGCTCCTCCAGAGATTGTCTTATTATAGGGAGATGAGAGGGTCTGTATCTCTTACCATTGGAGAAAGCATAACGGCTAACATGGATCAGAGGCACATCAGCGTGTAATGGGAGTGATGTTAGTGCCCGCAGTTTAAAGTTTTATGACAGTCAGTTACAGCTTACCTTAACCAGTTTCTTGTGGATTATTAGCGCGTTGGTCTAGTGAATAAATTTGGCTAGTAAAGGTACAGTAGGGGCTCTATTTTAACAATCTAAGCACATGATCTAAAGCGCACGGCGCACGTGCACTTAGGGCGTGTCCGAATCCACTTTTGCTAGTTTAACGACAGGAAAAATGGTTGGTGCGCCCGGCGCATGCATGGTCTAAAAGGGTTGTCACTATTCTCTTAATGAGTAATGGGTGTGTTTTGGGCATTACATGCAATAAACCAATCAGAGTCTCATCTCCCATTCACTTTAAAAGCCAGCTGTGCTCGCGTCATGCAAGCGGAAAGACTGAACACTTCTCCAGAGAGGAAACAGATCTGCTCGAGCTTGTGTGCACAAGCAGACCATCTAAGGGACAAGCCAGATTCCACCATATCTTAATGAACACAATAATAATCTTTTACCTTGTAATCCTTTAATTTTTTTATATTTGGCATGTTTGTGTGCTGCTGCTCATCCCTGTGTGTGTAATAAGCAGTGTACGCGCGTTGTGCACCTGCCTTTAGGCTCATATTACAAATGCGCCCTTTAACAGTAACAAAACAAATACTGCGCCATTGACTTTAGACCAGGTTTTTGGTGGTCAATGGTGCAGTCTATTTCAGTTGCCTCAAAATATCAATGCGCCAAAATGAGCCTGAGCACACCTCGCTTTCAGACCATGGATGCATTAGCTTTTTAAACAACGTGGCGCAGGATGTGAAAATGATAACTGCGTCAGGCTGAAACTAGCAAAAAACACTTGTGTCGCGTCTGGCGCTGCATTGCGCCAGGTGTATGATAGGGCCCTAGGACTGCATGTGTTTGTGGAAAAAAAGCAAGAATATCTCTATTAGCTGCAAAGTACTAGTCACTGCAGGAAAAAAAAACACATTTAAGATTACACTAAAACTTATTTGTAATTTAATACATATTTAATTCATTAAAATGATATGTCGTTTTTTACCATCATTCATTAAAAAGCTTTATATCTTCATCATTAAGCATACAGCAGTCATATATCATTAAAGTGCAAGATTAACCTGGCAGCAATAGAAGGAACACTTTGTTTTATTCTAATTTAACAACATACAATATAACACAATATTTATACTAAAATTGTTAATTTTCTATTTGTCCATTAAAGTGCATATCAGCATCACATGCAGTTATAATAGTCATTATAATTTAAGTCTTTTAACTGGTAAAACCTGAAAGCTAAAGAAAGAATACATATGTATTTTTGACTTTCTTTAGAAAATATACGTACATTATCACTCAATATTACTATTAAATACTATGGTAATGCCGTAAATGAGTCCGGCATTTATAATAGTAAAATCTACCGTTCCCAACAAGAGTATTGTTTAGCGTAAAACATGTTGAAGATAAGTGGACAGGCAGTCGATTCATTAAATTATAAGCTATTTCCTCACAAAAGCTGTTTATTCAGTGTAGTGAAGCCTCTTTTACATTGACATCCATCCCAAAAAAATGGCCTCTGATCTCCTTTCCTGCGTACTGCCACAGCGCAGCGTTAGCATTAGCCGTTATGCTTTTTTGGCTAAAGGTTGCAGGCTTGTCTTATAGTGGCTTTGGCTCCTCTGTACTCCAGCCTTTGATCCGGATACTGATCAAAGAAAGCCATCTTCTGCATCCGATGCCTTTCTTGTCAAGAAACCTGACGCATGCTGAGTTGTGGAAGTGCTTAGGCCCCTCTCATCACAGTGCCAAGGGCAATGTTTCCAGAAGACGATACAACATGTGGTTTGCTTATAACATGTGAACTACATGGTGAATTTATTTTCACAAATAACACAATTGCAAATGTTTTTACAGGTTACATGTACAAAATAATTACTACACATATCCTGAGTCAAAAACTATCCTGATATCCTGAGACTTAAAGCATTGACTTGCATACAACTTGAAATATAAAAAATATTCAAATACACATTGTTTAATTATGAACTTTTAAATAAACACTTCACTTCTTGTTTTTCTCACTGCTTTATTCACAAGAGATTCAGATAGCTTGACAAGAGAATAAAGAGATGGTGCAATAATCTTTCTTAGAGCCAGACGTCATTAACTATCTGAAGTTGTATAATTATCCCACATGGGACATAGTTTCACTGTGTCCCAGGAGAAAATATGACCAAGAAATGTGCTTTGACTTCAAGAGCGGATGATATTAGGTGAAACAAGTTCAAGTCCCGGCTCGTGGAATTTTTTAATCCAATATTTTCCTATCATAATAAAAGTAAAAAAGTCCTAAATATATTTCTATAGACTGGTGCCAGGTAAGCTCCATCCCCACACAAAATAAAATATGCATTCTTTAAGCCACTACATCAACACCTCTCATAATGGGAGTGGGGGAATGGATTCCGACAGATTTTTTTTTACAGGGGGAACAGAATCCGACGGCAAAGAAAAAGCCGTCGGAATCCGTTCCCCCTGTATTTCTTACACGAGGAGGATCTTCTAATATCTATCAAAGTGCTGAAAAAAAATCAGGACTCCACAGCCTAGTGGTCAATTCAGTGACTTTAAGAGCTGACAATTTTTAGGTGAAACCAGTTCAAGTCCTGGCTCGATGACTTTTTTTGATCCCATATTTTTCTATCACAATAAATGGCAAAAACTCTAAAATATATTTATTTTACACTGGTGCCAGGTAAGCTCCATCCCACACAAAATAAAATAACTTTTTTTAGGCCACTACATCAACACCTCTCATAATGGGAGTGGGGGAACGGATTCCAACAGCTGTTTTTTTGGACAGTATGGGATGACCCGGGACCTGACCTCTAGTCGTCAAAATCCCAAAAGTGTTAAATGTCAGTGCTTAGACCACTAATATTAGACCACTAAGCACTGGACAAGTGGAAAACAAAAGTTTGTTGAGTATTTGAACCTCACTGCTAAGAAAAATGAGAGGGGGGGGGAACAGAATCCGACGGCAAAAAACCAGCTGTCGGAATCCGTTCCCCCACTCTCATTATGAGAGGTTTTGATGTAGTGGTTAAAATAAAGGCTGATTCAATTTTTGTGTGGATGGAGCTTAACTGCCATCAGTTTAAAAAATTTTTTTTTGCCTTTTAATCATGATAGTACGGGATAAAAAAATAAAATAAAAATTATCGATGACCCGGGACCTGACCTCTAGTCGTCAAAATCCCAAAAGTGTTAAAAGTCAGTTTTTTTTTTTTTTTTTTTTTTTTTTTGATTACATTTTTGTGTGGATGGAGCCTAACTGCCATCAGTTTAAAGAATATTTTTTGCCTTTTAATCATGATAGGACAGTATGGGATAAAAAAAAAAAAAAAAAATAGACCCGGGACTTGAACTCTGGTCGTCAAAATCCCAAAAGTCTTAAATGTCAGTGCTTAGACCACTAGGCTATAGAGGACAACTGTAAAACAAAAGTTTGTTGAGTATTTGAACCTCACTGCTAAGAAACATGAGAGGGGGGGGAACAGAATCCGACGACAAAAAAACAGCTGTCGGAATCCGTTCCCCCACCCTCACCATCAGTTTAAAGAATATCTTTTGCCTTTTAACCATGATAGGAAAGTATGAAAAAAAAAAAAAAAAAAAAAAAAAAAACAATGACCCGGGACCTGTCGTCAAAATCCCAAAAGTATGAAAAAAAAAAAAAAAAAAAAGATGACCCGGGACTTGAACTCTGGTCGTCAAAATCCCAAAAGTGTTAATTGTCAGTGCTTAGACCACGAGGCTATAGGGGACAAGTGGAAAACAAAAGTATGTTGAATATTTGAACCTCACTGCTAAGAAACGTGAGAGGGGGGGGGAACAAAATCCGACGGCAAAAAACCAGCTGTCGGAATCCGTTCCCCCACTCTCATTATGAGAGGTTTTGATGAAGTGGCTTAAAAAAAGGCTGATTCAATTTTTGTGTGGATGGAGCTTAACTGCCATCAGTTTAAAGACTATTTTTTGCCATTTAACCATGATAGGAAAGTATAAAAAAAAAAAAAAATAAAAAAAAAAAACATGACCCGGGACCTGTCGTCAAAATCCCAAAAGTATGAAAAAATAAAAAAAATAAAACGATGACCCGGGACTTGAACTCTGGTCGTCAAAATCCCAAAAGTCTTAAATGTCAGTGCTTAGACCACTAGGCTATAGGGTACAAGTGTAAAACAAAAGTTTGTTGAGTATTTGAACCTCACTGCTAAGAAACATGAGAGGGGGGGGAACAGAATCCGACGGCAAAAAAACAGCTGTCGGAATCCGTTCCCCCACTCTCATTATGAGAGGTTTTGATGAAGTGGCTTAAAAAAAGGCTGATTCAATTTTTGTGTGGATGGAGCTTAACTGCCATCAGTTTAGACTATTTTTTGCAATTTAACCATGATAGGAAAGTATGAAAAAAAAAAAAAAAAAAAACTAAAAAAAACGATGATTGGGACCTGTCGTCAAAATCCCAAAAGTATGAAAAAAAAATAAAAATAAAACGATGACCCGGGACTTGAACTCTGGTCGTCAAAATCCCAAAAGTCTTAAATGTCAGTGCTTAGACCACTAGGCTATAGGGGACAAGTGTAAAGCAAAAGTTTGTTGAGTATTTGAACCTCACTGCTAAGAAACATGAGAGGGGGGGGAACAGAATCCGACGACAAAAAAACAGCTGTCGGAATCCGTTCCCCCACTCTCACCATCAGTTTAAAGAATATATTTTGCCTTTTAACCATGATAGAAAAGTATAAAAAAATAAAAAATAAAAAAAACCTGTCGTCAAAATCCCAAAAGTATGAAAAAATAAAAAAATAAAACGATGACCCGGGACTTGAACTCTGGTCGTCAAAACCCAAAAGTAAAAAACTTAGACTGGTCCCAGGTAAGCTCAATCCCCACACAAAATAAAATAAGCATTTTTTAGGCCACTACATCAAAACCACAAGGAGGATCTTCTAATATCAATCAAAATGCTGCTAATTCAGGCCCCCATAGCCTAGTGGTCAATTCACTGACATATAGAGCTGATGATTTTTAGGTGAAACAAGTTCAAGTCCTTGCTCGTGGACTTTTTTTAATCCCATATTTTCCTATCATAATAAAAGTAAAAACTCCTAAATATATTTCTATAGACTGGTGCCAGGTAAGCTCCATACCCACACAAAATAAAATATGTATTTTTAAACGCCACTACATCAAAACCTTTCATAATGGGAGTGGGGGAACGGATTCCGACAGATTTTTTTTTACAGGGGGAACAGAATCCGACGGCTAAAAACAGCCGTCGAGATCCGTTCCCCCTGTATTTTTTTACACAAAGAGGATCTTCTAATATCTATCAAAGTGCTGCCAAATGTCATGCTCCCATAGCCTAGTGGTCAATTCACTGACATATAGAGCTGGTGACTTGTAGGTTACACAAGTTCAAGCCCTGGCTCGTGGACTTATTTTAATCCCATATTTTCCTATAATAATAAAAGTAAAAAACTCCTAAATATATTTCTATAGACTGGTCCCAGGTAAGCTCCATCCCCACACAAAATAAAATAAGCATTTTATAGGCCACTGCATAAACACCTCTCATAATGGGAGTGGGGGGAACGGATTCCGACAGATTTTTTTTTACAGGGGGAACAGAATCCGACGGCAAAAAAACAGCCGTCGAGATCCGTTCCCCCTGTATTTATTTACACAAAGAGGATCTTCTAATATCTATCAAAGTGCTGCTAAATCTCATGCCCCCATAGCCGTCAATTCACTGACATATAGAGCTGGTGATTTGTAGGTGACACAAGTTCAAGTCCTGGCTCGTGGACTTTTTTTAATCCCATGTTTTCCTATCATAATAAAAGTAAAAAACTCCTAAATATATTTCTTTAGACTTGTCCCAGGTAAGCTCCATCCCAACACAAAATAAAATAAGCATTTTTTAGGCCACTACATCAACACCTCTCATAATGGGAGTGGGGGGAACGGATTCCGACAGATGTTTTTTTTTTACAGGGGGAACAGAATCCGATGGCAAAAAAACTGCCGTCGAGATCCGTTCCCCCTGTATTTTTTACACAAGGAGGATCTTCTAATATCTATCAAAGTGCTGCTAATTCTTAGGCCCCCATAGCCTAGTGGTCAATTCACTGACATATAGAGCTGGTGATTTGTAGATGACACAAGTTCAAGTCCTGGCTCTTGGACTGATTTTAATCCCATATTTTCCTATCATAATAAAAGTAAAAAACTCCTAAATATATATTCTTTAGACTGGTCCCAGGTAAGCTCCATCCCCACACAAAATAAAATAAGCATATTTTAGGCCACTACATCAACACCTCTCATAATGGTAGTGGGGGATTGGATTCCGACATATGTTTTTTTTACAGGGGGAACAGAATCCGACGGCAAAAAAACAGCCGTTGAGATCCGTTCCCCCTGTATTTTTTTACACAAGGAGGATCTTCTAATATCTATCAAAGTGCTGCTAAATATTAGGTCCCCATAGCCTAGTGGTCAATTCACTGACATATAGAGCTGGTGATTTTTAGGTGAAACAAGATCAAGTCCTGGCTCGTGGACTTTTTTTAATCCCATATTTTCCTATCATAATAAAAGTAAAAAACTCCTAAATATATTTCTATAGACTTGTGCCAGGTAAGCTCCATCCCCACACAAAATAAAATATGTATTTTTAAACGCCACTACATCAAAACCTTTCATAATGGGAGTGGGGGAACGGATTCCGACAGATGTTTTTTTTATAGGGGGGAACAGAATCCGACGGCAAAAAAACAGCCGTCGAGATCCGTTCCCCCTGTATTTTTTACACGAGGAGGATCTTCTAATATCTATCAAAGTGCAGAAAATGATTAGGCTTCCACAGCCTAGTGGTAAATGCACTGACATTAAGAGCTGATGATTTTTGGGTGAAACAAGTTCAAGTCCCGGTTTGCTGACTTTTTCTGTTTCCATATTTTCCTATCACAATAAAAGGCAAAAACTCTAAATAATATTTATTTTACACTGGTGCCAGGTAAGCCCCATCCCCACACAAAACAAATATATAATCAGCATTTATTAAGCCACTAAACCAACACCTCTCATAGTTGGAGTGGGGGAACGGATTCCGACAGCTGTACTTTGCTGTCGGATTCTGTTCCCCCTGTATTTCATACACAATGAGGTTCTAATATTTATTAAACTGTTACTGATGTATTGACCCCTTATAGCCCAGTTGTCAGTGCACTGGTGTTAAGAAATTTAGGGCTTTGGGTGACCCGAGTTCAAGTCCCAGTTTGTGATTTTTCTTGATCCTGTACTCTGCTATCATAATAAACAGCAAAAACTCCATAAAAATGATCCCATAAACTGATGCACTTATTTAAAGAGCATTCCTGTAGCTCAAACAGTAGAGCATTGGTACTTGCAATGCCAAGGTCATAGGTTCGATTCCCAGGGAAAGCAGAAACTGATAAGAATACAAAATGTGTACAATGAAATTCAATCTACGTCACTCTGGATCGAAAATCTGCCAAATGCTGAAATGTAAACGATGACAGTTAACCTCAAACCACAAACAAAACACTATCAACCTTTATTCAAGCCACTACATCAACACCTCTAATAATGGGAACGGATTCCGACATATGTTTTTTTGCCGTCGGATTCTTTTCCCCCTGTATTTCTTACACAATGAGGATCTTCTAATATCTATCAAAGTGCAGTTAATTTATAGGCTCCCACAGCCTAGTGGTCAGTGCACTGACTTCAAGAGCAGATGATTTTTAGGTGACACAAATTCAAGTCCTGGCTCGTGGACTTTTTTTAATCCCATATTTTCCTATCATAATAAAAGTAAAAAACTCCTAAATATATTTTTATAGACTGGTCCCAGGTAAGCTCCATCCCCACACAAAATAAAATAAGCATTTTTTAGGCCACTACATCAACACCTCTCATAATGGGAGTGGGGGAACGGATTCCGACAGATTTTTTTTTACAGGGGGAACAGAATCCGACGGCAAAAAAACAGCCGTCGAGATCCGTTCCCCCTGTGTTTTTTTGCACAAAGAGGATCTTCTAATATCTATCAAAGTGCTGACAAATCTCATGCCCCCATAGCCTAGTGGTCAATTCACTAACATATAGAGCTGGTGATTTGTAGGTGGCACAAGTTCAAGTCCTGGCTCGTGGACTTTTTTAATCCCATATTTTCCTATCATAATAAAAGTAAAAAACTCCTAAATATATTTTTATAGACTGGTCCCAGGTAAGCTCCATCCCCACACAAAATAAAATAAGCATGTTTTAGGCCACTACAACAACACCTCTCATAATGGGAGTGGGGGAACGGATTCCGACAGATTTTCTTTTTACAGGGGGAACAGAATCCGACGGCAAAAAAAACAGCCGTCGAGATCCGTTCCCCCTGTATTTTTTTACACAAGGAGGATCTTCTAATATCCATCAAAGTGCTGTTCATTCTTAGGCCCCCATAGCCTAGTTGTCAGTGCACTGGTGTTAAAAAATTTAGGGCTTTGGGTGACCCGAGTTCAAGTCCCAGTTTGTGATTTTTCTTGATCCTGTACTCTGCTATCATAATGAACAGCAAAAACTCCATAAAAATGATCCCTTAAACTGATGCACTTATTTAAAGAGCTTTCCTGTAGCTCAAACAGTAGAGCATTGGTACTTGCAATGCCAAGGTTATAGGTTCGATTCCCTGGGAAAGCAGAAACTGATAAGAATACAAAATGTGTACAATGAAATTCAAACTACGTCACTCTGGATCAAAAATCTGCCAAATGCTGGAATGTAAACGATGACAGTTAACCTCAAACCACAAACAAAACACTATCAACCTTTATTCAAGCCACTAAATCAACACCTCTAATAATGGGAACGGATTCCGACATATGTTTTTTTGCCGTCGGATTCTTTTCCCCCTGTATTTCTTACACAATGAGGATCTTCTAATATCTATCAAAGTGCTGTTAATTTATAGGCCCCCACAGCCTAGTGGTCAGTGCACTGACTTCAAGAGCGGATGATTTTTAGGTGACACAAGTTCAAGTCCCGGCTTGTGGACTTTTTTTGATCCCATATTTTCCTATCATAATAAAAGTAAAAAACTCCTAAATATATTTTTATATACTGGTTCCAGGTAAGCTCCATCCCCACACAAAATAAAATATGTATTTTTAAACGCCACTACATCAAAACCTTTCATAATGGGAGTGGGGGAACGGATTCCGACAGATTTTTTTTTACAGGGGAACAGAATCCGACTGCAAAAAAACAGCCGTCGAGATCCGTTCACCCTGTATTTTTTTACACAAAGAGGATCTTCTAATATCTATCAAAGTGCTGCTAAATCTCATGCCCCCCATAGCCTAGTGGTCAATTCACTGACATATAGAGCTGGTGATTTGTAGGTGACGCAAGTTCAAGTCCTGGCTCGTGGACTTTTTTTAATCCCATATTTTCCTATCACAATAAAAGTAAAAAACTCCTAAATATATTTCTTTAGACTGGTCCCAGGTAAGCTCCATCCCCACACAAAATAAAATAAGCCTTTTTTTAGGCCACTACATCAACACCTCTCATAATGGGAGTGGGGGAACGGATTCCGACATATTTTTTTTTTACAGGGGGAACAGAATCCGACGGCAAAAAAACAGCCGTCGAGATCCGTTCCCCCTGTATTTTTTTACACAAGGAGGATCTTCTAATATCTATCAAAGTGCTGCTCATTCTTAGGCCCCCATAGCCTAGTGTTCATTGCACTGACTTCAAGAGCGGATGATTTATTGGTGACACAAGTTCAAGTCCTGGCTCGTGGACTTTTTTTAATCCCATATTTTCCTATCATAATAAAAGTAAAAAACTCCTAAATATATTTTTATAGACTGGTCCCAGGTAAGCTCCATCCCCACACAAAATAAAATATGTATTTTTAAACGCCACTACATCAAAACCTTTCATAATGGGAGTGGGGGAACGGATTCCGACATATTTTTTTTTTACAGGGGGAACAGAATCCGACGGCAAAAAAACAGCCGTCGAGATCCGTTCCCCCTGTATTTTTTTACACAAGGAGGATCTTCTAATATCTATCAAAGTGCTGCTAAATCTCATGCCCCCTTAGCCTAGTGGTCAATTCACTAACATATAGAGCTGGTGATTTGTAGGTGACACAAGTTCAAGTCATGGCTCGTGGACTTTTTTTAATCCCATATTTTCCTATCATAATAAAAGTAAAAAACTCCTAAATATATTTCTATAGACTGGTGCCAGGTAAGCTCCATACCCACACAAAATAAAATATGTATTTTTAAACGCCACTACATCAAAACGTTTTATAAAGGGAGTGGGGGAACGGATTCCGACAGATTTTATTTTACAGGGGGAACAGAATCCGACGGCAAAAAAACAGCCGTCGAGATCCGTTCCCCCTGTATTTTTTTACACAAAGAGGATCTTCTAATATCTATCAAAGTGCTGCTAAATCTCATGCCCCCATAGCCTAGTGGTCAATTCACTAACATATAGAGCTGGTGATTTGTAGGTGACACAAGTTCAAGTCCTGGCTCGTGGACCTTTTTTAATCCCATATTTTCCTATCATAATAAAAGTAAAAAACTCCTAAATATATTTTTATAGACAGGTCCCAGGTAAGCTCCATCCCCACACAAAATAAAATAAGCATTTTTTAGGCCACTACAACAACACCTCTCATAATGGGAGTGGGGGAACGGATTCCGACAGATTTTTTTTTTACAGGGGGAACAGAATCCGACGGCAAAACAACTGCCGTCGAGATCCGTTCCCCCTGTATTTTTTTTACACAAGGAGGATCTTCTAATATCTTCCAAAGTGCTGCTAATTCTTAGGCCCCCATTGCCTAGTGGTCAATTCACTGACATATAGATCTGATGATTTATAGGTGAAACAAGTTCAAGTCCTGGCTCGTGGACTTTTTTAATCCCATATTTTCCTATCATAATAAAAGGCAAAAACTCTAAATTATATTTATTTTACACTGGTGCCAGGTAAGCCCCATCCCCACACAAAAAAAATATATAATCAGCATTTTTTAAGCCACTACACCAACACCTCTCATAGTTGGAGTGGGGGAACGGATTCCGACAGCTGTACTTTGCTGTCGGATTCTGTTCCCCCTGTATTTCATACACAATGAGGTTCTAATATTTATTAAACTGTTGCTGATGTATTGACCCCTATAGCCTAGTTGTCAGTGCACTGGTGTTAAGAAATTTAGGGCTTTGGGTGACCCGAGTTCAAGTCCCAGTTTGTGATTTTTCTTGATCCTGTACTCTGCTATCATAATAAACAGCAAAAACTCCATAAAAATGATCCCTTAAACTGATGCACTTATTTAAAGAGCATTCCTGTAGCTCAAACTGTAGAGCATT
Organism: Phoxinus dragarum; assembly: GCA_033366665.1. NCBI lineage: Eukaryota > Metazoa > Chordata > Actinopteri > Cypriniformes > Leuciscidae > Phoxinus > Phoxinus dragarum. The sequence continues at coordinate 14,653 of JARPMJ010005273.1, read as the reverse complement.
GGTACTTGCAATGCCAAGGTCATAAGTTCGATTACCAGGGAAAACAGAAACTGATAAGAATACAAAATGTGTACAATGAAATTCAAACTACGTCACTCTGTATCAAAAATCTGCCAAACGCTGAAATGTAAACAATGACAGTTAACCTCAAACCACAAACAACACACTATCAACCTTTATTCAAGCCACTAAATCAACACCTCTAATAATGGGAATGGATTCCGACTTATGATTTTTTGCCGTCGGATTCTTTTCCCCCTGTATTTCTTACACAATGAGGATCTTCTAATATCTATCAAAGTGCTGCTAATTTATAGGCCCCCACAGCCTAGTGGTCAGTGCACTGACTTCAAGAGCGGATGATTTTTAGGTGACACAAGTTCAAGTCCCGGCTTGTGGACTTTTTTTGATCCCATATTTTCCTATTACAATAAAAGGCAAAAACTCTAAAATATATGTATTTTACACTGGTGCCAGGTAAGCTCCATCCCCACACAAAATAAAATATGCATTTTTTAGGCCACTACATCAACACCTCTCATAATGGGAGTGGGGGAACGGATTCCGACAGATGTTTTTTTTACAGGGGGAACAGAATCCGACGGCAAAAAAATTGCCGTCGAGATCCGTTCCCCCTGTATTTCTTACACAACGAGGATCTTCTAATATCTATCAAAGTGATGATAATTCTTAGGCCCCCATAGCCTAATGGTCAATTCACTGACATATACTGCCCTACAAAGGCAAAGTGCAGTAACTACGCCATCACTGAAACTGAGAAAAATGGCTTCAAAGTTTTCATACAGGCCAGCCAAACATGTTGTAGGTACAATTAGTGTTGATACTTTTATGTAATACCTTTACAGGAAGTAAAATGTTATACATAAAAAAAAGACCATTGATATAACCTTTGACCCTAAAAATGTAGATACTGCACTCTGCCTTTGTCTAACCTCAAGCAACTAAAATACTATTACAAAAGCAGAGTGCAGTATCTACATTTGAAATGTGTTAATCCAACTTTCTTTTTTTGTTCCTTATACCTTTCATTTGTTTTAATTGGTTTTATGTTTTGTTTATGTATGTTTATAGGTTGAGTGTTGAAAATGCTTGGTAGTAACGTTCATCTAGTTTATTCAATAATAGTATTTTGTCATAATGTCCCTGTCACATCAGTCTTAAATGATTAAATTGTTATTCTCATTATTTCCCCCAAAAAACATCCTTATAATTTTACACACAATCAAAATGCTGGTATTTTGGTTTATGGATTTTTATTGTAATTGAAAATTCATTCATTAAATACCAAGGTTACTTATAAAAACAGCATTAAAAATGCATATACATTTAACAACATAACTCAAACAGAATAACAAGGAGATTGTGTGTGTGTGTGTGTGTGTGTGTGTGTGTGTGTGTGTGTGTGTGTGTGTGTGTGTGTGTGTGTGTGTGTGTGTGTGTGTATGTGTGATAATAAATAAATAAATAAATAAATAAATAAATAAATAAACTGGTTACTGATTTAGAGTTATTATGGAGAAGGAATCTTTCTTGCTGAGAACATCTTGCTCTACATGGTGCATATTTCTTTTCCTCCTCAATCCTCCTCAGCCAGATTCTCCCAAAAATGACGGCGGTTGGGGGGCATCATTGGGCAGAGCTTTGAGATGATGTCCATCTTCTTCTCCCTCTCTACCCCCTTGTCTCCAGACCTCAACTGTCCAGAGTACTCCAAGGTTACCTATCAACCAAAATGTGTATATTATTGCATGTGTTACAATGTTTATAAGTCTAGTATGTGAAATAGAAGTCTTACACTCTTACCTTCTTCATGAGAAAGTCGCATTGTGTGAACTCCTCTTCATCGTGCGACAGTTTGTAGAACATGCACCTGGAGCCCCTCCTCATCTGAATGACAGTCATTCTGGGCAGATTTGGCACATTCTTGACTTTGGTCACTGAGCGACCATTGTTCCATGCAAGGATGTTGTTGCACTGAAGCTCAATCACATTTACTTTGCCTGAGTTGGAAGAGGCAATCACATCTCTGAAGTCCTGAAAGTCCAGGACGACACCTCCAGGTTGTTTCCTCATGGCTTTCTCCACCCCATGGTGGAAGCTGTCAGCGCTCATGAAGGTGTGCCCTGCTTCAAAGTATTTTAGTGTGATGTCTTGGATGTTGTTAGTTGTGCTATTCACCAGCTTAACCAACGTGGTGAGCAGGACCCAGTTTTTGTTCTGAGCAGAGCAGTTGTCCACCCAGTATATCACATGTTGCACATCCCGCTCCTGATGAAGGGCGATGACATATGCAGATGCCACCTCTGCTGCTGTTCTCCCCGCAATGCCTTCATGCCATATCACAGACACAGTGTTCTTTTTAAAGGGTGACTTCTTGCCAACACTGGCAAAAGTCTCATGATAGGCAGTGATTCTTCGAGTGAAGACTGCAGACTACACTCCTGGCATACGGGGCAGCATAATGACCTTTTGGAGGTCAACACTACGAATTACCTGGTCATCCACCTCTTCTCTTTCTGCATCCAATCTGTAGTGTTGCCTCCCTATCTCTGCTCTCCTCTTATGTTCCTCCCACTGTAGACAGGAATGGCATTGAGAATTCCCATCAGCCTGATGCTCTGTATTCAGGTGGATCTCATGCTGCAAGCAGTGCTCACACTCCTCCTCTCCCAGTTTAGTGAAGCTGATATTCAGTTCCTTCACAGCCTTCCTGTAAGTCTCGTAAGAGCATTTTTGAAACCTCTGCCTGTAGTCATTAAACATTGACCGGATGTTGATGTCACTGGGCAGATACCTCCTGTTTGGAGCATGCTCCCGCCTATAGTGGCTTATTGAGGGATGAAACGATTCAATGTGTTCAAACATTGGAGTCATGTCCACCTTGTTGCTGGGGGGTATGTCTTCCCCTTCGGTCTGGAGGTGGTGCTAGAGTCGAGGAGGTGGCACTACCAAAAACAGTCACTATCAAGCGGTCATTTTTTGGGTGGTATCCTAAGGTGGACAAAAACATAGTCTTACACACCTCCTGTCGCTGGCCCAGGTTATCATTAAGATGATACTGGTATGACCGCTTTCGTTGAGTTGGACCACCTGTGGTGTATCGCTGTGTCTGCTGCTGTGAGATCATACGAAATATGAAGTGCTTCTTTTCAGGGTATGTCAGCTTTCCATATGCACCAAATATTTCCATCCTGTGGCCCCTCTGTTATTTTTCTTATGCATTTTGTTCTGCACTGTGGGCCACAAGGCTTCCTAATCCGGGGAGTCTTTGGGTTGTCAGCTGCGGGCAGCTCTTGACAAGGAATGCTGGTGCTGACCTCATCATCACCATCCTCATCACTTTCATCCTCTGGCACATAGGTAACATCCATCCCATCACATTCATCCCCTTCATCCTCTTTCCTTTCATCATCATCCTCCTCCTCCTCAGTATAACCACCTATCATCATGCTGCACTCACCCTGTTCCTCACTGTCAGCTACTGTATTCACTAACAAATCTTCAGTGAAACAGCTATCCTCAATATCTGCGTCCAGCGAGGCAAACAACGCCTCAAGGTATTTTTTCCTCATTCTTTCATCTTCATTATCTGATATAGGCCTATTAACAATTTGGGGGGCTCTCTCATGACATTGGCCTGCAAAATCATAAAAGAATATGAGTTTTCTCATAATCAGCCTTGTATCCTAAAGATTTATCTGTTTTTCTCATTGCAACCAGTTGTACGAGGCTTGTGGACTAGTACATATAGCCTAAACATTCACGGACACCATCTGAACTCTTATCAAATAGTCATAGTAATAATAGTCATAATAGAAATATAGAATAGAAAAATTAAGCTATTATGTTTGCATGAGAAAAAATTGTGTTGTTGCGTGAGACAGTGTGCATGTCCATTTCGTGTGTCACAGTCAATTTTGCGAGACTCCCCCATCTGCCAGTTCGTGACATAAAAAAAAGATGTTTTACTCTGACAACTGAAAAATATATATTTAATCTTGACATATTAAATTATTTTTAATATGTCAAGATTAAATATCTATTTTTTTCAGTTGTCAGAGGTAAAACACCTTTTTTGAGAACGTAGCCTATCTCCATATAAATAAATAAAAACTCATTATAAAATGAAATGAAACTAGTTGTGTAACCGATCGTTTCTTATTGTCTCACTGTTTTAGTACACCTCACTGCAGTACACGAGATCCAGGGGGCGGAGTCTCCAACTCCTCCCCCTGGATTTCGACTGTTTTGGGCTCTAAAATAAAGACACAAAGACGGCACTGCACGTCTCACTTAATTCAACCCACTGGCAACACTGACAACGGTCAGAAAATACAACGCTTTTTCCACTTCCCTTTTCCCGTCAAAATAAAAGCTCTATGTTTACAACTTTCTCTTAAGCTTCAACTGAGAGATTACCCTATAAAATACATTACAATAGCGTAAGAAATGAAGATAACAAGAAACAAAACCGTTTATGACAGCGTTTCCAGAGTGGATAGATGCTAACATTACTGTCTTCAAGGGGAGCTGGTAAGCTAAAATGGTTTATATGCTAGCGTCTCGCTAGCTAACGGCAATTTATTGATTCAGGTGTTATTTGCCAGGTTAGGTGTTCATATTTTACCATGTTCCTTACCGCTGTCTGGATATTTGCGTTTCAAAGCTAGAGACACCATACGTTTCCCTCGGGATTGTGACATGTTTATCTGGGTTAATGATAGTGTTGTTGGCTTGTTGGTGTTCTGTGTCACAGTGTCACCTCGCGCACAGCGTTCTTTATCAGACTCTGTGATAGGATGCTGCTGTGCGCGAGGTGGACAGATTCGTAGATTCGAATGTGGCTACAGAGGCAGACCGCAGTATCTACCGTGTCAAAGCCGGGTAAACAAAGGCAGAACGCAGTAGCTTCACTTACTGCGGTTTGCCTTGGTACTAGCTACCACGTCAAAGCCGGGGGTAAACAAAGGCAGAACGCAGTAGCTTCACTTACTGCGGTTTGCCTTGGTACTATCTTGGATTTTGTAGTTACTGCAAATTTGACATGGTGATTTCTCTGAAACGGGATACAATTGAACCAGGATATTTTGTCACAAGACGTAGGAGATGTTACAAAGCCCATTTCCAATCTAAACTCATTTTTGACCAAATATGTAGTTACTGCGTTTTGGCTTTGTACGGCAGTATAGAGCTGGTGGTTTGTAAGTGACACAAGTTCAAGTCCTGGCTCGTGGATTTTTTTTAATCCCATATTTTCCTATCATAATAAAAGTAAAAAACTCCTAAATATATTTTTATATACTGGTTCCAGGTAAGCTCCATCCCCACACAAAATAAAATAAGCATTTTTTAGGCCACTACATCAACACCTCTCATATTGGCAGTGGGGGAACGGATTCCGACAGATGTTTTTTTTACAGGGGGAACAGAATCCGACGGCAAAAAAAACAGCCGTCGAGATCCGTTCCCCCTGTATTTTTTTACACAAGGGGGATCTTCTAATATCTATCAAAGTTCTGCTAATTCATAGGCCCCCATAGCCTAGTGGTCAATTCACTGACATATAGAGCTGGTTATTTGTAGGTGAAACAAGTTCAAGTCCTTGCTCGTGGACTTTTTTTAATCCCATATTTTCCTATCACAATAAAAGTAAAAAACTCCTAAATATATTTATTTAGACTGGTCCCAGGTAAGCTCCATCCTCACACAAATTAAAATAAGCATTTTTTAGGCCACTACATCAACACCTCTCATAATGGGAGTGGGGGATTGGATTCCGACATATGTTTTTTTTTACAGGGGGAACAGAATCCGACGGCAAAAAAACAGCCGTCGAGATCCGTTCACCCTGTATTTTTTTACACAAAGAGGATCTTCTAATATCTATCAAAGTGCTGCTAAATCTCATGCCCCCATAGCCAAGTGGTCAATTCACTGACATATAGAGCTGGTGATTTGTGGGTGACGCAAGTTCAAGTCCTGGCTCGTGGACTTTTTTTAATCCCATATTTTCCTATCACAATAAAAGTAAACAACTCCTAAATATATTTCTTTAGACTGGTCCCAGGTAAGCTCCATAACCACACAAAATAAAATAAGCCTTTTTTTAGGCCACTACATCAACACCTCTCATAATGGGAGTGGGGGGAACGGATTCCGACATATTTTTTTTTTACAGGGGGAAAAGAATCCGACGGCAAAAAAACTGCCGTCGAGATCCGTTCCCCCTGTATTTTTTTACACAAGGAGGATCTTCTAATATCTATCAAAGTGCTGCTAAATCTTAGGCCCCCATATCCTAGTGGTCAATTCACTGACATATAGAGCTGGTGATTTGTAGGTGACACAAGTTCAAGTCCTGGCTCGTGGACTTTTTTTAATCCCATATTTTCCTATCATAATAAAAGTAAATAACTCCTAAATATATTTCTTTAGACTGGTCCCAGGTAAGCTCCATCCTCACACAAATTAAAATAAGCATTTTTTTAGGCCACTACATCAACACCTCTCTTAATGGGAGCTAGGACACTTAAGCACTTCGCCGGACGTCAGCCCATTCATATAAGTTGCCAGATGACGAAAATGCACTACAATGGATCGTAGGCTAAATTTGGATCCACATTCGCACTTAAATGGTTGCCGATTTGGATGTTTTGTCCTAACGACGTCTAACGACGTTTATGGGACCAGATTGCGCAATAGGCACTAAGATGACACCTCTGGGGGCGCTGTTGAGCTGTGCTGAGGGGCCAGTCCAACGAACAGCCTAAACATCCACCTAGGAGCCTATTTTCACCAATTCGTCCACAGAGTGCCTAAAGTGCCACCTAAGTGACTACTCTTCACCGTGGTCTTCCTCACGTTCCACGAACAGCCTAAACATCCACCTAGGAGCCGTCCCACGAACAGCCTAAACATCCACCTAGGAGCCTATTTTCACCAATTCGTCCACAGAGTGCCTAAAGTGCCACCTAAGTGACTACTCTTCACCGTGGTCTTCCTCACGTCCCCGCGAACAGCCTAAACATCCACCTAGGAGCCTATTTTCACCAATTCGTCCACAGAGTGCCTAAAGTGCCACCTAAGTGACTACTCTTCACCGTGGTCTTCCTCACGTCCCGGCGAACAGCCTAAAACATCCACCTAAGTGCCTATTTTCACCAATACGTCAACAGAGGGCCTAAAGTGCCACCTAAGTGACTACTCTTCACCGTAGTCTTCCTCACGTCCCGCGAACAGCCTAAACATCCACCTAAGTGCCTATTTTAACCAATTCGTCAACAGAGTGCCTAAAGTGCCACCTAAGTGACTACTCTTCACCGTAGTTGTGCTGCCTTATGGCAGTCTATAATTTAATAAATAAGTTAAGTGGGTTTAAAATGTTTAAAAAAGCATTTCTAAAAGTTTCTGATAGTATTTCATGTTTATTTGTAAGTTTATTTTAAAAATATTAGCGGACAATTTCATTTCCGCTTTTGCCGCGCTAACTTCCGGTTTTGGTTTCATGGTAAACAAAGCAGGCGGAATCCAGCATGAAACGGTCAGCGATCTGTCGCCATTCTCACTAAAGCTCTGACAAGGGCAATGCCGTAAGTTTATATATGTGTTTATAAGGATCTTAAGTAATATATTTTTGTATTGTCTGGTTGGGAAATACACTTTAAAGCGCCGATGTATGACTTTAGTTTCGTTTGTATAGAGCTCAGTTTTTCTAAGAGCATGTTGTGTATGCTTTCAGTTTTCACCATCTGGAGAAGAAATTAAAATGCAAAAACGTCCCTTGTGGTCCTGGTCTTCTTCAGTGGTTTATCTACGTGTTCATTTGGCAACATAATAGTGAAAAGGCAGCATTAAGAGCTTCATCGTGGTCAAAATGGCGGCTAGCAACAGATCTGCTACAAATGCTTCAAGTCTTTCATCCTCATCTGCAAGCAGTGCCGCTCGTGCTCGAGCCAAAGCAGAAGCGGCTAGGGTAAGAGCCTCATATGCAAGCAAGGAAGCACAGTTAAAAGTGGAAAAAGTGAAAATCGACACAGAGCTACAGGTGCTAGAATTACAAAGAGAAGCAGATGCCGCAGTAGCTGAGGCAGAGGTGCTAGAAGAAGCAGAGGCAATACGAGATGGGCATGAGAGCCGAAGATCAGAATCAGATAGAGTTAAAAAAGAAAGAACATGTGAATATGTGAAATCTCAAATGAATGTGAATGAACACAATGACCCCGCTCCAGTCACCTGCAACCGAAGTGTTGAAATAGAGGGCACATTCATCACATGGAATCCTTCTGAAAACGACGTTTCAGATGCAGAGCCTTCACCTGTTAACACTAGGCCCAGGCGCCACAGCCAAAACACATCTGTGACTAACCAAACCACATCTTCCTCTCCTAAAGGTGAGAGTAAACCAAAAAGTAATCAGACAAAGAACGCACTCAACCCATTCTCCGGCCCTTTCGTGCCTCTTTACAACTCACCTGGTAGCACGTCACACCAAGCAGAGCCACTTGCACAATATATGGCACGCCGGTGACCTCATCACTTCAGGTCTATACCAATATGATGACAAACCAGAGAACTTTAGAGCGTGGCTCTCCTCATTTACCGGGGGCTACAGCGGACATTCACCTCACGCCAACACAAGAACTCGATTTGATGACAAAATGGTTAGGAAAGGAGTCAAGCAGTCAAATTAAACGCATTCGCTCTGTGTATGTCAATAACCCTTCAGTAGCTTTACAGAAAGCATGGGACAGACTCCAAGAGTGTTATGCGGCTCCTGAAATCATCGAAAAATCGCTCTTCCAGAGATTGGACAGTTTTCCTAAAATAACTGCAAAGGATAATGTGCAACTGAGAGAACTTGGGGACCTGTTACAGGAGATTCAAGGAGCAAAAGAGGATGGGTATCTGCGCGGTCTTCTCTATCTTGACACATCACGCGGAATCAGGCCAATTGTGGATAAACTCCCATATGGAATCCAGGAGAAGTGGATGTCACTAGGTTCACAATATAAGGAGGATCATCATGACTGCTTTCCTCCTTTCAGTTACTTTTGCAAGTTCATATGCAAAGAAGCTAAGAGACGTAACGATCCAAGCTTTAACCAACAGAACAGCCAAACACAATTAAAATTAGAAAGACCCAACCTGAGAAACTTTAGCTCCGCCAAACCCATCTCCGTAAATAAAACTAACATTACACCCCCCAACAAGGACTTTAAAATCAACTGCCCGCTGCACAATAAGCCCCACCCACTCAATAAATGCAGGACATTCAGGTACAAACTGCTCGATGAAAGAAAGGCCTTCCTCAAAGAGAAAGGAATCTGTTTCAAGTGCTGTGCCTCGGACACTCATCTCGCTAAGGACTGCAAATCCACAGTAAAGTGCTCCGAATGTGAAAGTACGAGCCATGAAACAGCAATGCATCCTGGCCCTCCACCACAAACCTTCAAGGCTCCTGCTCCCGCACAAGAGGATGGCGGGGAGAGGAAAGATAGCTCAGATAGCATCGCAGTAACAACAACATGCACCAAAGTGTGCGGTCCAGGTCAGTGGGGTCGTTCTTGTTCAAAAATATGTCTCACAAAGGTGTATCCAGAGGGTCACAAGGACAGTGCGGTTAAGGCCTACGTCATACTTGATGATCAGAGCAATCGTTCCTTAGCCAGGCCAGAGTTCTTTGATCTGTTCAAGATCAAAGATAAGCTAGTCAGTTATGATCTAAGAACATGTTCAGGCCTCGTTGAAACAAGGGGAAAAAAGGGCTGAAGGCTTTCACATTGAGTCTTTAGATGGGTCTGTGGTAATCCCACTCCCTCCTCTCATTGAATGTCAGGACATTCCTAATGAAAGAAGCGAGATCCCTACACCAAACGCTGCACGGCACCAGCCACACCTTCGGTCCATAGCAAAGTACATTCCAGAGCTAGACCATAAGGCAGAAATACTGCTACTGCTTGGGCGAGATGTTCTACGTGCACACAAAGTAAGGGAACAAGTTAATGGCCCTCATCATGCGCCCTTCGCCCAGCGCCTAGATTTAGGGTGGGTCGTAGTCGGGGAGGTGTGTGTAGGTAAGGTCCACAAGCCCACAGTCAACTCATTCAAGACAATTATTCTTGAAAATGGCCCGCCCTACAGTTTTTGCACAGTGTGATAACTTCCGTCAGCTCAGGGAAACGCCATGCATTAACAGGCACTCTAAGGCTCCAGAGCAAAGTCTGGGGACAGTCAGTTTTTAACCGCAGCAAAAACGACAATGAGCCAGCTCCCTCCATAGATGACACACTCTTTTTAGAGATCATGGGCGAAAGCATGTATAGAGACGATGACAATAGCTGGGGTCGCCCCACTTCCTTTCAAAGAGCCTCGCCGGAAAATGCCTAACAATAGAGAGCTAGCAGTCAGACGTTTTTTGTCTCTCAAACGGAGCATGCAAAAGAAACCCCACATGCAGCAGCAATACGTGGACTTTATGGAAGGGATTTTCTCCAACGGTCACGCTGAGATAGCACCCGCTCTTAAGCAAGGAGAAGAATGCTGGTATCTCCCCACATTTGGGGTCTACCACCCTCAAAAACCCAACAAGATCAGGGTAGTTTTTGATTCCAGTGCGCAAGAGGACGGTGTCTCACTCAATAGTGTACTCCTCACTGGCCCCGACTTAAACAATAGTCTCATTGGGGTACTCCTCCGCTTCCGTAAAGAAAGCATTGCTGTCATGGCTGACATACAGCAAATGTTTCACTGTTTCATGGTGCGTGAGGATCACCGGAACTATCTTCGATTTCTGTGGCACATGGACAATGATGTTGAAAAGGAGGTCATTGACTATAGGATGAAGGTCCATGTGTTTGGGAACTCTCCATCTCCCGCTGTGGCTGTTTACGGATTGCGCAAGGCCATTGAAGCTGGAGCGAAAGACTATGGAGCTGACACAGTCAAGTTTGTGGGGAGACACTTCTACGTCGATGATGGACTGATTTCTGTGCCTTCTGCAGCTGAAGCGATCGACTTGCTCCAAAGAACGCAAGCTTCACTTGCTGAGTCCAATCTGCGCCTGCATAAGTTTGCTTCTAACTCACCAACAGTCATGCAAGCCTTCTCTCCTGAAGATTGCGCAGCAGTCCTGAAAGATCTGGATCTGAGTGGTGAGGAGACACAATCACAGCGCAGTCTGGGCCTAATTTGGGAAACCATGACGGACACATTCACATTTTCAGTGGCCACAACAAATAAGCCATTTACTCGCCGAGGTGTCTTGTCATCTGTTAATAGTGTCTTCGATCCACTAGGCTTATTAGCACCAGTCACCATTCAAGGAAGGGCTCTACTCAGAGAACTCACCTCAGAAAACTCTGATTGGGACACACCACTTCCAGAAGATAAGCAGAGCAAATGGGAAGCTTGGAGGGATTCGCTTCAGGACTTAAGGGAACTCCATGTCCCAAGAACGTACACATCTACCTCTCTCAGTCAGGCAAAGCGCAAAGAACTCTATGTCTTTTCAGACGCATCAACAAAAGCAATAGGTGCAGTAGTCTACTTGAGAGCTCTGTATACGAATGACAAAGTTGAAGTAGGGGTTTGTCATGGGTAAATCAAAACTAACTCCTCTGTCAGAGCCCACAATACCAAGATTGGAACTGTGCGCCGCTGTCTTGGCTGTAGAGATAGCTGATCTTGTCAAGAATGAGCTGGATATAGAGTTTGACGCAGTTCACTTTCACACAGACAGCAAGGTGGTCTTGGGCTACATCTGCAACGAATCTAAAAGATTCTACACATATGTTCACAACAGAGTGCAGCGTATTCGCCAGTCTTCAAAGCCGGAGCAGTGGCACTATGTGCGCACCGAGGAGAATCCAGCGGATCACGCATCACGCTCGCTCACAGCATCTCAACTAGCAAAAACAACTTGGTTAACGGGACCCTCCTTCATCCGTCGTTCACCCCCAGAGGCAAAAAAATGAAAACGACCAGTTTGAGTTAGTTGAGCCTGACAAAGACTGTGAAATCAGGCCACAAGTGAGCACTTGTGCTACTCACCTTCAGGTAGTCCCCCTGTAAGCGCTTTGAGCGCTTCTCCACCTTCAAGTCTTTGGTCCGTGCAGTCCGCCTTCCTCATTCACATGGCAAAATCTTTCAATGGCTCCAATTCAAACCATGGATGTAAAGGGTGGCACATATGTCAGCTTCCTCGTACACCAGAAGAAATGGATCAAGCAAAACGTGCCATCCTCCAACAAGTGCAACAGGCCACCTTCGCAAAGGAGCTGTCTGCCCTCAACGTTGGCAAATCCATCGCCAAGCAAAGCCCTTTGGAAAAGCTCAGCCCAGTCCTGGACAACGGCATCATTTCAGTTGCAGGTCGACTCAAACACTCAGAGCTCGAGAACTCTGAAAAATATCCTATAATTCTCCCAAAGGACAGTCATGTCTCTGTCCTGCTCACTCGCCACTACCATGAACAGGTCAAGCACCAGGGGTCGTCACCTTACAGAAGGTGCGATAAGGGCTGGAGGTCTGTGGATAATCGGTGGAAAGAGACTAGTGAATTCAGTTATCCACAAGTGTGTTATCTGTCGCAAACTGCGGGGAAAGCAGGAAGAGCAACTCATGGCGGATCTTCCCCCGGAACGGTTGAAAACATGTCCTTCCTTTAGCTACGTCGGCCTTGATGTTTTCGGGCCTTGGTCAGTAACCACCAGACGTACCAGAGGTGGACATGCACAAAGTAAGCGTTGGGCTATCCTGTTTACCTGCATGAGCTCTAGAGCTGTGCACATTGAGGTAATTGAGTCCTTAGACACCAGTAGTTGTGGTAAATGCCCTGAGACGTTTCTTTGCCCTGAGAGGCCCTGCCAAAAAACTTCTATCGGATCGTGGCACTAATTTCATTGGGGCTTCCAAGGAGTTAGGAATGGACAAGGCTCTGCAACTGTACCTGAATGATCAAGGCTGCAGTTGGGAATTCAACCCGCCTCATGCGTCCCACATGGGAGGTGCCTGGGAGCGCATGATCGGCATTGCACGGAGAATACTGGATTCAATACTGCTTCAAAGTAAGGTGCAACTCACTCACGATGTATTGTGCACACTTATGGCTGAAGTGTCTGCCATCATAAACGCCAGGCCACTCCTTCCAGTTTCGTCCGATCCAGACAATCCTTTCATTCTCTCTCCCTCTATGCTGCTAACCCAGAAATCGTGCCTTATACCTCCTGCTGGAGATTTCTTGGACAAGGACCTTTACACCAAACAGTGGAGACAAGTTCAGGTTCTTGCTAACCAGTTCTGGACACGCTGGAGGGCGAGAGTATCTGCCTTTATTGCAACAGAGACAGAAATGGACTGTACCTTGTCGAAACCTGCAAGTTGGTGACCTTGTTTTACTCAAGGACAAGCAGGTTCCACGGAACAGCTGGCTCATGGGTAGAGTCACGGCAACTTTCCCTGGAAAGGACAATCGAGTAAGGAAAATTGAGGTCACAGTAAATGACCAAGGCACTAGAAAGACTTTTTGCGACCAGTTACTGAAGTTATTCTTCTTTTGCCAAAGGACTGATTCCCTCTAAGTTTTGTTGTTGATGGTGACCTCCCTGAGGTCAGGCGGGGAATGTGCTGCCTTATGGCAGTCTATAATTTAATAAATAAGTTAAGTGGGTTAAAATGTTTAAAAAAGCATTTCTAAAAGTTTCTGATAGTATTTCATGTTTATTTGTAAGTTTATTTAAAAATATTAGCGGACAATTTCATTTCCGCTTTTGCCGCGCTAACTTCCGGTTTTGGTTTCATGGTAAACAAAGCAGGCGGAATCCAGCATGAAACGGTCAGCGATCTGTCGCCATTCTCACTAAAGCTCTGACAAGGCAATGCCGTAAGTTTATATATGTGTTTATAAGGATCTTAAGTAATATATTTTTGTATTGTCTGGTTGGGAAATACACTTTAAAGCGCCGATGTATGACTTTAGTTTCGTTTGTATAGAGCTCAGTTTTTCTAAGAGCATGTTGTGTATGCTTTCAGTTTTCCACCATCTGGAGAAGAAATTAAAATGCAAAAACGTCCCTTGTGGTCCTGGTCTTCTTCAGTGGTTTATCTACGTGTTCATTTGGCAACATAATAGTAGTCTTCCTCACGTCCCGCGAACAGCCTAAACATCCACCTAAGTGTCAAATGTCCACGAACCACCTATGAAAATGCATGCAATAAGTTGCACGTGTCCTCGGCTACTGTTCGGCCCCCGGGCGTCCGAGGGGCCCCAAACTTAGCATCCTGGTAGCCTAGGGGCCCCATTGCCACATACTATGAGGACGAGTCCCTAGGGCGCAGGGAAATTTTTTGCCCCCACCTAGGCCCCTGAAACTCAAGATCCTGAACGGGGGGCCCCTGGACTACCACCGTGCCAAATTTGGAGCCCCTGCAACCTTTTGACCCCTGCTTTCCAGACGTCCGTCCTGCAACCTTTTTGACATAGGCTGTTCGTAGACAATTGGGCCAATTAAGCACGAAAACGGGTCGAGGGGACACGAGGCTTCAGAGACGGTCCCAGGGGCCCCTGACGAGACGTGGGCGTCGATTTGGGGCCAATCGGACCTTTTGGTCCACTGTCCACGAACCACCTATGAAA
>JARPMJ010005272.1:62500-64718 GCA_033366665.1 Phoxinus dragarum | reverse complement strand
AATTTTTAATAATGCATTATTCATAAAAGCTTTAAAAGTGTAAATCATGCCTCCTGACCGCTAGATGCATTTCTAAAAGGTGAACAGTTTTTAAACATGAAGCTTTTAAACATGAAGCACGCCTCTAGAAAAAACAGTGAGATGTAATGCAATGGCCAGAGATGTCAGTCTGCATGTATATACATATACAGACTAATTAAAAAATGAATAAAACTGTAGTGCTACCTCTGAGAAACTGAGAAACTCCTCAAACTTGTCATAGTTTTCAGTCGCGTGACCTTGGCGGAGACCTGGAGGTCAAACACCAGCACAACTGAGGCACAGGCCTGTCACATCTACATCTCAAAAGCAGACAAAACACAAATATGTGAACGCAATGCAAGTGTTGTGCGCTTCTGATCCATATTCAGCATTCAGTATTTCAATCAAATTCAGTATAACCGTATTAATGATGCACTATATACAGGCGAGCAGATGAGCTCAGAATATGATGCTAAATGGTTTAGTGTTTTCTTTATAATGGTTTCCAACGGGGAAACGCTTGAGTTTATATTCTGAGCTCATCTGCTTGCTTGTGTACAGTATGCATCATTAATAAGGTGAATATTGAATTTGGTCTTAATACAAATCTGGTAAAAAAATTGTTTTTTAAAAGCCTTGTTCTGCTAGGCGCTTCTATAAGAGTGTGAAGTCACATGACTTTTATATTGTTGATTATTAACTCGTCTACCACAATAATGTCTCAGCACATATTGATTAATTTGATAATTTTGATTGACAGCACAATACTTAAGCAAACAGTTGCAAGTTTGCACTTTCTCATTTATTAGTTCATTGCCTGTACTGTATGAGGGATGTACGAGGTTTTTGCTTGTTCATCAGTTTCACGCTGTAAAAAGCTTTTTTATCTAGAAAGATCTTCAAATCAACATCCTGCCACGGCGTCGCATGGGTGCGACTGAGATCTGGGCTATCAGCGTCTCAAACCCGTCGCTTTCATGTTTAAAGGAGTGTAACGTGCGGAGAACTTGAACCACAGCACCAGAAATCCAGGCAATTTTGCTGATCTATCACCATAAATGTGACCCGGGACCACAAAACCAGTCACATGGGTCAACTTTTCTTACATTGAGATGTATACATCACATGAAAGCTGAATAAATAAGCTTTATATTGATGTGTGGTTTGTTAGGATAGGACAATATTTGGTCGAGACACAACTATTGAAAATCTGGAATCTGAGGAGCAAAAAAAATGTAAACATTGAGAAAATCTCCTTTAAAGTTGTGCATTTATGTTCACGATTGTGCTGCACTCACTCACAAAAATACATGTTTTATATATTTACGGTAGGAAATTTACTAAATATCTTCATGGAACATGATCTTAATATCCTAATGATTTTTGGCATAAAAGAAAAATGGATAATTTTGACCCATACAATGTATAGTTGCTATTGCCACAGATAAACCAGTGCGGCTCCAGACTGGGTTTGTGATCCAGGGTCACATGTTTCTGATCAGCTTTAGATCAGCGGTTAAAGTGTAAACTCAACAGATTTTACATTAGACATCAATGTCACGTTGTGTAACCTGTCCGTGTTGTCTAATTTATACCAAGTGATGAATTCTTTTGTGCCAGAATACTCTAGAGTTTGATTGGACTTTTGGACCAAACAATATATTAAAGTTTTGGTAACACTTAATTTTAATGGTCCACTTTAGTCATTTTACTAACTATAAGTAACTCCCAACTATCAGTCATTAGAGTATTAGTCGACTCAACAGATATTCTGACTATCAGTAACTTTACAACTACATGTTATTTTACAAACTCGAACCTACAGTCCTGATTGGGCCATGTTCAGACTGCCAGCAAAAATCAGATTTTTTGCATATCCAGATTTTATCCAGATGGTTTTTTGAAACTCTGGACAGCAATTTTTTTTTTTTTTTTATTTTTTTTTTTTTAAATCTGATTCAAACCGCATGTAAATGTAGGTTTAAAATGCAGTTCCAATCAGATTTTTACAGATGCTTAGATTTTCTCAAATCTTATTTCAAACAGTATTTTACGTCACTCTTTTAAAGGGGTGGTTGAGTATGATTTGACTTTTCTAACTGTAGTTAGTGTGTAATGTTGTGTTTGATCATAAACAACATCTGCAAAGTTACAATGCTCAAAGTTCAGAGCAAAGGGAGATATTTGCTTTTTAAAT
>JARPMJ010005272.1:0-57500 GCA_033366665.1 Phoxinus dragarum | reverse complement strand
TTTTTACAGCATATAGGCCTATTTAGTTTATCTTTTGTGGAAGTATAAACGCTTATGTTATATATCAAATTACCAGTTATGTCATTTAATATCTTGATCACAAATCAAAATATAGATGGCCATATTTCAAAGTCAGCACTTTAAAATATTTTTGTTGCCCTTTATGCTTTTTTTCTCTCAGAGACTCCGAGCTTGTACTGTCACTTCTGGAGGCTGGTGGTCATGTTACAACACTCTCTGGTCTGCACTATTCATTCAAGGTTTCCTCATGTTGCATCATTGCAATCTCTATATGATTTCAATGCATGTTTGCATTACAGTAATTAATAAGCATGCTGACATTATTGTGTGTGTGGAGGAAAAATGACAGGCTGAGAGAGAATGCTGGAGGAATCTAATGGAACACTGGCGTTCTAATTCGAATTTTTAAAATTCGAATTCTTTAAAACAAAATCTAAACTTTGTCTTTAGAATCAAAACAGCGCGCGGCGTTAATTATTTCCTCTTCATCAAAGGACGGAAGCTCGACTGGGAAATCTGCCTGGGTGTCTGAATTATGTTTACTGTCGAATAAATGTCAGATTAACTCTGCTGTAAAAGCTTTCTAATAACGTGAGCGTTTGTGTCGGATGACTCACATTTGAAAGGATTCTTTCTCATCATCATCATATCTGGTGCAAAACTTCCCGCAGAGCTACAGTTCACCTCGAATAGTTTCCTTTTCCGCCTTGAATATTAAAATATAATATGCATGTGGCAGATCTTTAAGTTTTCACCGCGATAAACAGGTGTTTGAAACATGTCGTGTATAAAATGCAAGTGAATGTTTAAAAAACATTTTTTAAATTCATAATAAAAGACTATAGGTAATAAGACGTCTTTAAGTTGTGCTAAAAATTACAACTTTATAGCATAAATTGCCGCTTTAGTGTGTATCTAACATTTAATTATTACAAACGGACAAATTCATAAATCAGTGCTCAGTCATAAATGAGAGATACATTCCATTATGCAGGCTAAACTTTAAAAATAACCAACATCTACATTCACTGAGGCGACAAAACCAACAAAATTAAAATATGGTATTTAGTTTGAAAATCAACATCCGCTTCAAATGCGCATCGCGGCTAAAAAAAACCTCTAAATTCAGATGAATTTCAATCTCACACACGCATGTGCATAATTGAAAAACTTATTGATCTAATAAACAAGTAAATGCGCGCATATAAAAAAATGTTTTCCTTGTGATCCCGTATCAAGATGCACGAGAGCCGCGAGTGTGTGTGTGTGTGTGTGTGAAGTCGCACATAAAATCAAATGACTAGAAGTGTAAACACACCGTGGCTGTGGATGGCAAGTTTTAAATAATTTTATACAGTCCCCCTGCCTGACAATTTTAACATGTGGTGTGTAAATATGAGAATGGCTGAGTGTGAAAGTGGATGAGTCCCTGGAGAGCGCGCACGGAGACGCGCCGCTCCAAAAATCAAAGTGGGGCAAGAAGACGCGGTGCGCCACAGCTGGCAGATCGTCTTATGTCGACGGGGAGGGGCGGTTCGTTTACCTGACACCCCTCTCCTCGAGCTCGAAACCCTCCCCCTTCCCTCGCGCTGCTATCCCGCACCGCAGCCCACGTTACGCGCAGTCCCGTGCGCTCCCAACCTCCAGCGGTACGCGCAGGGACACCTCCATCTCCATCCGCGAGCAGAGCTGTGGATCTCTCAACGCGGGGACCAAGTTAAACGAGCCTTCGCAACTTTTGGATGGAAAACGAGAGCATTCGAGGAGATTGCTAACTTCTCTAAGGTATTGTAGTATTTCCTTTCTCTCTCTCTCCCTCTCTCTCTCTCTCGATGTGTCTGAGCATCTGCTCCGAGCGCAAAGCTGCTGTATATTTAACGAACAGTCAGATCTGTTTGCTGCCCTCTCTTATCAATAGATTGCATGATAAAGAATTGATAACGAAAGAAGAAAATTCATGCATTCGTACTTTCAGGTTTCAGTGATATCCAGCTGTTTTTTATATACATCTCTAAATGTAGATTTTTTTTGGCAGAAGTTCATTTTTAATAGTGTTTTGACAAATGCAATGATTTATAACCACACAACTCCAGATTATAAGAGTGTTTTAAACACAATCTGGTGGTCAGGATTGCATTTATATGCATTAATATGCACAAGATCTAAATAGGGAAAAAAAAGGGAGAAACAAATCCCATTTTCTGGAGTCAAGAGACAGACGTGCTCCTAATAAGATGAAATGACTAATACGACTAAATGCTTCTAAATAAAACTGAATCTCAGTCTGTAGAGAAGCGCATCACACTGATTTTTTCCCCCCCCCTGCAAACTGGTGTGATGTATAACTTATATCTCAGGATCATATGAGTTTTTATTGGACAATGTAGTGGGTCAGGACCCTCGATGCAAACATGAGAAGTGTTTACATGCGGAGAAAGAGCAGATCTGACTTTAGGGAGTTAAGATTCAGATGCACAATATTTATAATAAAAATAAAATGATTTTAGCGTTTAGTTAAAAGTCAAATGCCAGCATTAAATGCATGTTTGTCTATATATTTTTAGTCAAATCTACAGTCAGTATATTTGCTTTGAAAAAGTATTAGATACGAGCAGATCATTGTGTGTTCGGGAACTTAGCACTAAAAAATAATTATTCACAACTGAGATTAATGCATTTTCCACTTATTTTTGACCCGGATTGCTTGTATTTAGGCTCTGAAAAAAAAAAAATATATATATATATATATTTGTCTGTGTGCTTTTAAATTCATATCTACTGCTCTTAATTGGCAATTATATGGGGTGTGATAGAATAAATGATGTTACAAAGTGCTTCATTAAATGTTGCATTTAAATTTATGTACATTACTGTTATGGTTATGAGTGACAAGCATGCATTACTATTATTATGCTGTGTTGATGAAGAGCAGCTTTAGGAAGTGCATGATCTCGTGAAGACGTTCACAAACGATATTTGTGAAAATGAGACAATAGCAGTGCAAACCGATGTGCATGTAAATAATGCGGACCGTGATGATAATATGGACCGAGTTAATCATAATCATAATGTTATCATGTGTGTGACTGACACACTTACACACTTCTGTTTGTAGTGCAGAGATCCCTCATTAGGAGGTCAGTGTGGTGGAAACCAGGTTATTCTTCTTGAGATTACTCTATTTATCTGGTGTAGAATTAGTGTGGTTGATCTGGTCAGTGTTTCTGAGAACACAGCTCGCGAGCTCTTCCTGCCAGCGTCAGGTTTGCTTCTTGTAAGTGCTGTTCGACATCAAAGTCACTGCGATTATGCAGGTTTTTCACGCTTGTTTCATTCTTACATCTCGTGGATGGTGTCACATTGAGAAGTACAGTCTGCTGATGTGAAACCGTGTGGGCCCTCTTGTTGTCAACCTGAAAGTTTGTTAAGCGCTCTTATTGGCATCACTTAACCCCATTTCCACGGCTGGCTGTTGTCGAGATACTCTCCCTGATATGATAAGCGAGCCTCGATACATATCTGTGTCCCAAATCTCTGCATTGTTTGGCACGCTCGGGACGGACTCTAAGTGAGAGGTGTGTGTGTTTAAAAAGCACTGAGAGCGATGCCGGTTAGGCCCCGAACGCAAACCGGATGTCGAGTAGTAATATCATATTGTAAATGACCAAAGGACTCGGAGTTAAAGAGTGTAAAAGCGCTCTCTGAACCCGAGATCATGCGACTCCCTCACCTGCCGGTGACCAAAGATGCATCTCTGTGAGAGAGAAAACACACACCGCTCGCCCTCGCGACCCTTCGAGACCAATTATCCGGCACGCCGCACCGGTTATTTTTCAGCGTCACCTGAGAGGATAATCAAGGCAACTCGTCCTTGATGAATTATTTCCACTCCGTCTCGCATGATTTGTCCTGTTGTAAGTGACAGCAATCAAGGTGCGAGCTTTCCGTCGTTTAAAAGAGAGTTCCTCGCCTCCCCCGGACGGAGAACTTCTCGGTTGGTCTGTGTCTGATTCTCGCAGTGAAGTCAAGCATTAATCGCTGTAACCGCGGCGGTAATGAACGCTCGGCTGAAATAACAGCTCAGCAAAGAGAAGAATTATACTTGTGGTTAGAGCACGGTAAATACCTGTTTAGCTGCCAGCGTGTGCATTTATTAGACTGTCGCCAGCAAATAAGAGGTCTGTCTCGTTTTTTAATATGTGGCTGCTTGGAGATTCCTCCCTCTTTGGAAAAGAGCTGTTATGATTTCTAATAGTTAGCAAAGGTAACAATGAATCAGAGACTTTTGATGACAAGCTCAAACCAGTTTGGAGGAAAAGAAAAAAAGAGAAGAAAGGAAAAATGAAGGATTGTTTGTGCATACTTGAGCTCTGAGTCAAGCAGACGATCACATGCAACTCCACAATAATTTAGCAACTTTTTTCAAGATCATTTGCATAAATCAGGACCGATTTGACGGTTGTTTCATCTCGTGTTAATTCCTCAAGCAAATTCCTTTCTAACTCTCTCTTTTTTTTTTTAATGTATGTATTTGCTTGCTTTTATCTGGTTTTAAGAATCGTCGCTGGATCTTTTGAGAGGACAAAGCGTCAAAAGTGCGTCATGTTGATTTGGTCATGCTCGGGCTAAATGACATTTGTGTAAAATCAGAAGAGCAATATTATCATTCTCCGCAGAAGCATCACTAATACAATTTGAAATACGCACTCGGAGCCACCTTTTAAAATTTCGCATAACCTAAATTTAGACACTCCGTATGTTTTGATCTGATGTTATTGTCTGCTCTTTCTATGCTTGTCGTTATCCGATCTGTGTAGGTTTTCTCGAATCCTTTGTTCTGGTAAAGCGACACAAAGACAGCAGTATGTATCAGAGGAATGCACATACTGCAAAAGATCAGGGTTTTAATACCCACCCACACTCGCAAGAAACAATTAAAGAAGATACTCTCTTCTACAGTACACACACACACACACATGCACTTATAGAGATTTGGTGGGACGCAGATTAACGCCATACAAATCTTTGCCTTTGCAGTGTAGTAGACTGAAAAGAAGCAAGGGCTTTCATTTGTTGCTTTTGATTGGTCGTGCACACACACACACACACACACACACACACTAAAAAGAGAGGGAAGAGGTATATTGATAAAACGTTGCAAATCCTGCCTTTTGTCATGATGCACTTCAAGTTTGTGTTTCTTTATGTTATTTGATGCATGAGTTGAGGTGCACATCCCTCGATGTCTCTGACTTCCAGTGCACGCTTTACACCACTAAACTCTGCATGCACTTATCACCAGACTTTGTTGCATTCAATTTGCTGCATGTAATGCCCTATTTTTAGGGTAGCGCTGTGTGTTAAATGGCGCACGCGAGAGTATTGCACTGGTTTTGAGAGCTGAAAGCGTAGTAAAACGAGCCAGAGAACTTTGTGAATGACGGGCGTTGCAATTGTGCTAAAAGTTCTGCGTGGGCTCATCACTGCGTCTCAGTAAAGCCTGGACAAAGAGCTTCACAGCCGCGGTCCCCCTCCCTGTCGCTTTAACTTTATTAATTGTTGATACGTTGCAATCCACGAGGCAGAAATTAGAAGGCTAATTATTGTGTCATGTGACGCTGCCCCACTGCAGTGACAGAAAACTCATTTCCCAGGCCTTGAAACTGATCTCACTTGATTGTTAGATGAAGGATTTGTTTTATAATTCGATAAAAGCGGGGAATAAACAAGCCGATAAAGAGCCTCTCTCGTGCGCATGGAGGGAGTAATTGTTTTTAAATAATTGATACGGATTCCTCCGGGAGTCTCGGATCTTTTTGTTGTCGTTTGCGGCCGGACTTTAGGATCCCACAAAAGCTCTTGCACGCTTTCACAGATTTAAAAGTCTGTCGCTCTTTATTTGGCAGGTGCGAGGAAGCCACAGGGGACTTTTACAGTGTGCACTACACTCTGCTGTTTTAACCCATGTCTGGGTCAAATATGGACAAACCCATGTTGATTTACATTTTTAAATGAAACTTTTTAACCCACTGCTTGGGTTTGTCCATATTTGACACAAACATGATTTTTTTAAAGCGTACAGTGTTTGTGTAAAGCTAGGTTATGGACATGTCTAATAAGTCTGCTGTTTATTATTATTATGATTTAAATTTAATACACTTACAAGTCATGTGAGTCATGCAGCACAGTCAACTACAAACTACTGTATTAACATGCATGAGTAACGTTCTGTCAGAAATGTGCCAGCACACAATATTTGGAGACTGTAATGAGCTCCAGGTTTCGGTGTTTCCAGGAAACGTTCGTTTTTAATGGAGATGTGTGTGTACTGCCCATTTGCCTGCAATGCATTGATTGAGTCTCTCAGTTCAGTGTGTGGTGGGCACTGATGACTTACCCCATGCTGTGTGTGTTATCAAACTGCTGAGATGCTCTTGGCTCTGATTTATAACACTACCTCAAATAATCTTGTTAATGCACATTTAACATTGCGGAAGTGGCAAGCACACAGACTAAACAACACCTATGCGAGCGAGCGTTCAGAATAGCGCCGGTGAAATGTGCCGACTGATAAACACCCGTACTGTCTTGTTGTCTTAAGGGTTTATAACTTCGGATGTACACTGTGTCGCTATTCCAGGATAAATGGAAAAAGGCCAAATAAACAATGCAACATCTTTTAGATGCTATGAAACGGGATTTTTTTTTCAAATCCTCTGGGTTTTCGAAGAGTTATGAATTGCTTTATTTTATTTTTTACATATATATCTATCTACATATATATATATATATATATATATATGTAGTCAGGTTATTTTTTGCAAAGAAAAAAGAAGTGATTTAAATATGAGCAAATATTTAATCTGATGTCATATTAACTCAGAATTTCAAATTAGGAAATCTTAGAGAAAACTGTTCATTTATATTATTATGTTTTAGAAAATAGCCTCAATTGCATATTTCTGCTTCTTGTCTCAATGTGAATCCACTGTAAAAGAGCCGGCGTGATGAACTGGTTTTGACTGGTCATATTAGTTTTGGCCTAATGTGAGCGTGTCGCTGTACACAATGTGTTTCACAAGCACTCGCACCTAAAGACGGCGAAAACAAGCTCTCGGCAAACTCACTTCAGTGCCGGAAATGTGTTCAGCGCTGTACCAGATGCATTGATATGCACAAGAAACGGTAACGAAATCATGTACTCGTGTGAGGAATGTATGATATGTGCTGCGAATGCATCCACCTTTTATTGGCCATCGCTCTTCTCTTACGTTTCCTGTTTTTATACACAGTGATACTTCATGTTCTAGTACAGCTCTGCTGATTTCATATCAGCTTTAGTTTCATGTCTACACATGTTGCACACCCTTGCTTTAAAACTGTTAGTCTTCACTATAATTAATTATTGGGCCTATTAGTCATGATGATCGTTGATTCTAGCACGTGCTTTTTTAAACCAAAGCTAATCTCAAGAAATAAACGGTATATTTCAATCTCACTTCACAATAACATACAGTAACAGAAGTAGATAAATAGAATTAGCCTTAATACTCAGTTACACGATTTGGACTCGCTCTGGATTCGTCCAGTGTCGTATACTCCTGTACTGTAATATGATTTATTATATTCAATACACAAGTCATGAAATTATGTGATGCCATCATAGTGTCCACAACAGCAAGTTCAGATCTTCGAAAATAATTTTAACCACTTCCAAACGACCTTTGACCCTCGCACATAAATCTGCCTGACTGTTGTCTTTATACATCTTTGATTTTTATTTATGAAAACACAAGTTCAGTGTGGCTGAAAAAAATGCCTCTGCAAGTTATATTATGGGCATGTGTTTTGAAAGTCAAAATAGATTGAGAATGATTTTATTCTATTACAGAATCATTAGGAGTTTTTATTATTAATTAATAATGCGTACAATTCTAAGTCATATATATAAGTTTGATCAGATATAATCTGCACTTATTATTTTACTGCACATTCTCCTAAAATTATCACTTTGTAACTTTTTTATTTATTTAAGTGCATCAATTTAGCTTATATTCCATAAACTAGATCTCTCTCTCTCTCTGTGTGTGTGTGTGTGTGTGTGTGTCATGGTTGGACGTTTGCTGTCACCTGCACACGTGTGTGTGTGTGTCTGTGTGTGTGCGCGCGCGCGTGCGTGTCATGCACCAGCATCACTGACAGATGGCGTGTCCTTTTGCTATAAGAAATATTGTACTCTTGAGGCTCTTTTGCAACTTTTAAAAAACAGAAAAGCTGCTATAATATCATCACACTCGTTCAAATGATCATCGCGTTTGCCTTCTACCCTCCGGTTCAGCTCACACACACACACACACACCATCGCGGGATCAAAATCAACATTGTGCACAAACAAAGATCGTTTATTTTGTAACAAAAAAAATATGCAAACTGATTTTATTGTGTCATGCAGAAATTCATGTGCATCCTGTACGTGTGTGTGTACAGGATGTGTGTGTAGATTGTGTGTTATTCAGTAATAAATGCAGCACCGCCTCACTCTATCAAGCTGATTAAAAATTCCTGCGCGCGTGCAGGCGGAAATCCACCATCATCATCATCATCATCTTCTTCTTCTTCATCCTCGTTCTCCGGCACTTTTACTTTATTTTCGCCTTCATCCTCCAGGACAGCGAGAGCTCCCGAAACCAGTCTTCAATCGCGTCGTTTAGGAGCTTTAGGGATGAGGAGAAGCGGCAGGCGCGCGGAGAGGGAGGGATGAGCCGATGCAACTCATAATTTAATGGGGACAGAGAGAGAGAGAGAGCGAGCGAGAGAGAGAGAGAGAGAGAAAGAGACACACACACACACACACAGAGAGCGAGAGAAGGGAAACAGAAAGAAAAGGACCGAGCGCGAATGTTACAAATGGTAACAAGCGGAAGATACAGTGTAGCGTTGACGCGCGTCAGGAATCTTCTCACGCTTTGATGTTTCGTTCGACGTTCGGAAGTGTATCGCGCACTTTTAGAGCCGCCTCGGGTCCGCATGTGTCGAGATGAGACTCGGTGTCTTCGTGCTGTTGTTCGGCCAGATGATCCTGAGAGGAGACGAGCTTCTGATCCAACAGCCTCGCATTGTTCGAGCTCAATGGGATGTGTAGGGAACGCCGATGCTTACTTTTATTTTTCTGCGTTATTTTGCGCACAGAACGGATGGTGGATGTGATGGTAAACTCTATTGAACTCTATAGACTTACCGGAGATCGCTGCATTTAGGATTGATGCATCTACGTTTTAAAAAAAAGAAAGATTTGATCACATATTAAAGTAGTTTGCGCTTCGTATGAATGGTTTTAAATGTATTATCCGTTGTAATTCATGATTTGAGATATGATATTAGATATTGTGGTGTGGACGATCTGGAAGTTTTGTATGTTTTAGAATAGAATAGCTGCCATAAAACTGATATTCGAGTGAAGTTTGTGCTGCTCCTGCCAAAACTTGAAGTCGCTGTTCATCCACAGCTCTTTATATGCTCGTCTTAAAGTGGTGAGTGAAGCTGCTTGATTTCTTCTCATTTATTTGTTCTGTGGAACGATTTAAAGTATGTGTACGTTCTTTTAAGTCTTCAAAAAAAAAATTTTTTTTGTTTGTTTTGTAAGCACTAGATTTAAAAATAATAATAATTGAATTGTTATATACACTTAAACTTATAATGGAACATGCACTAGATTAATGAAATGCAGAATTATTATATGATATGACAATCTGCATTACAGCAATAAAAGTAATTTTAAAGCTCAGGAGAAGTACAAATATATTTACAATTAGAGTGTTTGCATTTGACATGTAAGGTTTTCTTATTAAATAAACATTAAATTCACAAAAGTGCAGCGAGTTAATCTTTGTATATCCTCTATACCTGTTATATTGGTTCTTTTTACATGAAGTCATGCAAGTTGATCTGTGGAATTCATCGTTGCATGTCTGATGTCTTGTTTTGCCTGTTTGATGAAATCTAACCCCGTCTGTCATGCTGACTGGTAATGCAATGTTGAGACGTCCCTTTTACTTATAACCTCGTATACAGACATTTTAGGGAAACTTTTTTTTGTTTTTGGGATCATTAAACACAAACAGTTGCAACCAAAATCCTTCACACTGTATTTTACATGGAGAAGTGTGTCTGCACTTCCATGAGGAATTTTAGTCTTTTTAAAGCCCTCAGTTTTTCACAGATCTGATCCGCTAAATATTTCACAGCCCGTTCCTCTTGTTCGCTGTACGGTGTGCTGATCACTGAAGTGGACTCATTAATGCGACTGTACAGAAACTAGCTTGTTTGCTCTTCACATGGGATTCTGCAGACATGCATAATACATGCTCTTAAGAACGGGAATGTGATCGTTGCATGAAACATTGTAAATGCCATGTAACATTAGGCTTGATTTGACATTTCAGTCTACATGGAAGAGGCACAGTTTATGTTGCAATTTCTTCTTCTTCCACGGTTCAGTAATCTTTAGAACTGTTTACTGCACGGAAATAAAAGTTTATGGTACTTGATCGTCCTAACGCCACGGCTCTGTTTGCTTTTATTCCCCCTTCAGGTGACAGTGAGCAGTGGAGCTGAGAACCATGGAGCATCTCAGCGAAACATGCCTGGGGAAGGAGAACTGTGAGATGGTCAACAGTCTGAACGACACCAAGGCTCCTCCAGCCAAACTGGCCCGTCTGGAGCAGAACGGAAGTCCTCTGGGCCGGTCCCGTCTCGGCAGCACTGGAGCTAAGCTCGCCGGCGTGCCCTTCAAACCCCCTGGACATCATCTGAAGGCCTGTCACAAGAGGGGTGAGCTGGCTTTTTCTTACCGCTGGGTGCTGGGAAGCGAATCCAGTAGGGGTGCAACCAGGGTTTGAAATGACTTTTACTGGTAACATCAGGCAACATTTAGTGTTATCACGAGTCAGATATTCCCCCATTGCATTATTATACATTATATTCAACACTATATATAATAGTTTAATGTAGTGCTGACACAAACTCCAGTATTTAAACTCCAAATGTGACCCACAAAACCAGTCACATGGGTCAATTTTATGAAATTGAGATAATACATAATCTGAAAGCTGAATAAATCATCTTTCCATTGATGTGTGGTTTGTTAGGATAGGACAATATTTGGTCGAGACACAACTATTGAAAATCTGGAATCTGAGGATGCAAAAAAATCTAAACATTGAGAAAATCTCCTTTAAAGTTGTGCATTTATGTTCACGATTGTGCACGATTCACTCACAAAAATATTTGTTTTATATATTTACGGTAGGACATTTACTAAATATCTTCATGGAACATGATCTTAATATCCTCATGATTTTTGGCATAAAAGAAAAATTGATAATTTTGACCCATATAATGTATAGTTGGCTATTGCCACAGATATACCCGTGCGGCTCCAGACTGGGTTTGTGGTCCAGGGTCATATATTATTCCAGTAGGTGTGCAACGATACCCTTCCGATAAATATCACGATACTGAACTCGCGATACGATATTATTGCGATAGTCCAAGACATATGTTAAAAGGTTAACAAAAAATGTAGTTGATTAAAATGCTAAATTATGTTTTACATTGTGTGTGTAAATGAACAGGCTTGGACTTGGTGCTGGAAACCCAAAGCACAGGACAATAGAGACACCAGAATAACAATATTCATGATTCTGAAGCTGAAAATACAGAATTATTATAGACGAATATGCTTGCACTCGTCACTGGCTAGATATATTTAAAGTAATTTCGGCCACTTTTTACTGGTAAGATCAGACATTTGGCATTATCAGGACACACAAATATTCCCCCATTGCATTATTATACATTATATTCAACATTATATATAGTAGTTTAATATAATACTGACTGACGCTAAAACTCTGAAAACTATACACAATATATATTGTCACTACGATACATATTTTTGTATTGCGATATATAGTGACACGATATATTGTGAAACCCTTAGATTCCAGTGAGAAGCAGTTCGTCTGTCCACACAAACGTGATGTTTAAAGCACAGTTATGAGAATAGATCATTTGGACCAATGATATTTCACGATGGGCGATGGGCTCATCACTCAGAAACATAAGTGACCAATAAATAGTTCTGTGTTTGTTGTGGCCACTGATGGTTAGGACGAAGAACCCTCATGTATTGAAAAAAAATTCAATTCAGAAATTGAATATTTCTTTTACGTATCAACATTTGAGGATATGTTTAGCTCTAACTATAAGCATATTTGCATACATTTTCAGAACGCAGTCACTGTTTGTTTATGTCAGATTCAATATTTTCGAATTGAAATTTTTGGTAAATGATTTTTCTTTGTTTGGTGATTTTGATGTTTCATTGCTATTTATTTTGCTATGTGTATATACATGCATGCGTCTGTGTATATGTGTGTGTGTATATACATGCATGCATATGTGTATGTGTGTGTGTGTATATACATGCATGCGTCTGTGTATATGTGTGTGTGTATATACATGCATGCATATGTGTATGTGTGTGTGTGTATATACATGCATGCGTCTGTGTATATGTGTGTGTGTATATACATGCATGCATATGTGTATGTGTGTGTGTGTGTATACATGCATGTGTGTGTGTGTATATACATGCATGCATATGTGTGTGTGTGTATATACATGCATATGTGTAGGTGTGTGTGTGTATATACATGCATGCATATGTGTATGTGTGTGTGTATATACATGCATGTGTGTGTGTGTGTGTGTGTGTGTGTGTGTATATACATGCATGCATACGTGTATATGTGTGTGTGTATATACATGTATGCATGCATGTGTGTGTGTATATACATGCATGCATATGTGTATGTGTGTGTGTGTATATACATGCATGCGTCTGTGTATATGTGTGTGTGTATATACATGCATGCATATGTGTATGTGTGTGTGTGTATATACATGCATGCATATGTGTATGTGTGTGTGTATATACATGCATGTGTGTGTGTGTGTGTGTATATACATGCATGCATATGTGTATATGTGTGTGTGTATATACATGCATATGTGTAGGTGTGTGTGTGTATATACATGCATGCATATGTGTATGTGTGTGTGTATATACATGCATGTGTGTGTGTGTGTGTGTGTGTGTATATTCATGCATGCATACGTGTATATGTGTGTGTGTATATACATGCATGCATGCATGTGTGTGTGTGTGTATATACATGCATGCATGCATATGTGTATATGTGTGTGTGTGTGTATACATGTATGCATATGTGTGTGTGTGTGTGTGTGTGTGTGTGTATACATGCATGCATATGTGTGTGTATAGATGCATGCATGCATGCATATGTGTGTGTGTGTGTGTATATACATGCATGCATATGTGTGTGTGTGTATACATGCATGCATATGTGTATATACACACACACCTGCAGTGTACAATTAAAGGGGAGATATTAGTGATAACATGTAGTGTTAGTTCATGTTCCTCTGCTGTTCTATAGCTCTCTGGGCAACCGTTATTATTATTTATGGGAAATAGTGAACTTTTGCTGAGTGCCTGCTGAACTTTGGTAGCTACTGTATTCATTGTTTTAGCTGAATAATATTTACCATGGGCTTTTCTCAGCTCTCTGGGAACAAAGCGTGTATTGATCCCGAAATGAACCGACACAGCAGTCTTTATTGTTAGATCTTTATCTATTAAAAATGGAAAAGCTTCGATTCAGCACATTCCCTGGCATCTGCTTATGATTATACCCCTATTTATTGATTGTTTTCCTGAAAACGGTCGCATTCTTAGGAAGCTGTGACCGTGAGGAGCAGAAATATGATTTATTACGATTGCCCCGGATAGAAGACGTTGATACAGCCTGTGTTAAACCCTGTGAAAATAAAGATCCCGAGTCCAAGAGATCATGAAGTTCCTGAAATTTCATCACCGGAGTGTTGCAGCTGGCTGGTATTATGTGATATTTGCACAGTAAACCCGAACACATGACAGCTTTGGACGGAGATTCTTCGTTTTTTCCCTGATAGCGGCGCGCTGTTTACACAGACTCGTAAACCTCAAGGCTATAGGGAGCATTGGGAGCCGCGGCGTACAGTGCATCATGGGAAGGGTTCTGGGATCTGCCTGAAGAAGTATTCTAATGTGATTTGAGCACCTTAACAATAAATAAAGCGCTAAACCCACGATGAGCCCTAACCTTTTAGTGTGCTAACACGTTTAAATAGCAGAGCTGTTTCGTTGACGCCATCTCTTCTCGTTCTGCGTTCTGATCTTATTATGCATGTTACAATGCTGCTTTATTTTAACACCATTACAGCGGATTATAATCAATTGATAATTAGAGGTTAGGCAAATGTAACTATTGCTCATGCTTAGGGTTAGGTTTTTAAAAAATGCCACCCAGAACTCTCTAGCAACAACGTGGCGTCTTCCTTGAACTTTATTTTTAGCTGGTTTATCATTTGCATTTGCATTTTTGGCTGGATGTGCGACACAAACAGCGCTGTTGGTAATGATCGGAGGCATTTCAGCCGCTCTGTGCGAGGGTGAAGTGTAAAGCGTGCTCTTGTGTCTGCTAGGTAACATGCTGCCGGTGTTCTGTGTGGTGGAGCACTACGAGAGCCCCATCGAGTTCGACAGTAAAGAGGAACACGCTGAGTTCGTTCTGGTGAGGAAGGACATGCTCTTCAACCAGCTGATCGAGATGGCCCTGCTCTCCCTGGGCTACTCGCACAGTTCGGCTGCTCAGGCTAAAGGTACGGCATGCTTTCACTCTCCAAAAACACCAATGCATTCACTACACCGATTCCTCCAGAACATGCACGGGTTTTTTTCTTCATGCATTTAGATCAGAACCGTGAGTCATCGAACGCCGGGCAGATGCTCGGATATTTTTGGAGGCTAAACAGAGATATTTCTGGAGTGATTTGTTGGCTAGGCTCTGGGTTTTTGCTCGGGCTGACCTGATGCCGAGGTCAGGGGGGTTGTGGGTAGAGGAACACACAGGTGCACCTCCTGCTCTCTGTAATCACACTTTTCTCAATGGGAACAAGTGTGGAGGTGGGCCTGTGGTTTCTAATTGCTCGCTTTATGGAGTTGAGGGCTATTTTAAGAGCTGGAGCCTTCAGCCTGTAATTTACTGCAGGCTGTCCATCATCATTTCTTTTTTCGTTGGATCTTCTGGATCTTTTTTTTCATTTAGTGCCAGTCGAAAGGACAACCTTTTTTTTTTTTAAAGGGTGAAAGCCTTTCTTTAACCCCATACTATGGTATTATCATAAAAAAAACATTTAGAAAGCACTGTTCGAAAACATGGTGAGAGTTTGGCATTATAACATTGCTAAGTTCACAACATGATGCTCACAAGTAGTGTTTAAAATACAATAACTTTTTTTATTCAGCAAGGATGCATTAAATTGATTAAAAGTGATGCAGTTTTTATTTTTACTTTCGGGTAATTAAATAATCCTGAAAAAAAGTTTAAGCAGCACAACTGTTTTCAACATTGATAATAATCATAAATGTTTCTTGAGCATCATCATATTATACTGATTTCTGAAGGATCATGTGACACTGAAGACTGGAGTAATGATGCTGAAAATTCAGCTTTGATCACAGGAATAAATTACATTTGACTAGATATTCACATAGAAAACAGTTATCTTATATTGTAATAATATTTAGGTAACTGTTTTTACTGTATTTTTAATCAAATTAACACAGCCTTTTTCAAAAACATTAAAACCGACCCCAAACCTTTGTATAAAAAAAATTGTATACACAAATATTGGTTAAAATTGTCAAAATGGATTTTGGCATTAAATGCGTATATTTTTAACCAACAATTTTCTCGCTTCACCTTCCGTCTTGTCTAGATTTTTTTAATTATTGTTGCAACGCAATATGGGATTGTGTTGTGTATGTGATGCATAAAAAGCGTATGCATTCTTACCGCATAAAGAAGATTGCTTTAAATCCTGCCTGTGTGTTGTCAGCTTACTAGGCTTTGAGGTTTAGACATTACGAAAATGGTAATAACATAGCATTTTTTTTAAGTGCGTTATGTTAAATATGGTTATTAAATGACACATCAAAGTACCATAATTGCCACATTATTATTTTTTTTCTAAAGAACTTAGAGGTCCTCTTATGCTTTTTTCCATGTTCATCTTACTTTATGTGTAATGTTGCTGTTTGAGAATGAAAAATCTCTGCAAAGTTCCAGTTATTCTCTATATCAGTGTTTCTGAACTCCTGAAACGCCTCCATTGTAGTCTTGAGTTTCTTCCGGGAACAAACACGTCACAATATTCCTCATTATAATAATTAATATGCAGAATAAAGGGGCGGGGCCTGGTTGAGTTAGTTAGTAGTGTGTTAAACTGCCGGTTATGGTAAGGGGCGGGACATTTCCCAAACACACTCGAAGCGCTCGACCAATCACAATACACTGATCCAGCCGGCCAATCAGAGCACAGTGTGCTTTTCAGAAGGCGGGGCTTCATAGAGACAGGAAGTAAACAGAGCGTTACTGACAGACTGGGAAGAGAGGAGCCGCAACAATGGAGAATATGAGGAAAATAATTAACATTTAAAGGGATAGTTCACTTTGAAATTAAATGTTGGTATGTTTTATCTTACCTGAAGTGCATCCAAGATGTAGGTGTCTTTGTCTCCGCAGTAGTTTCAATTGTGATATTTTTAGGTCAACCCCGTTCTTGTCTGTCAGTCATATAATGCAGGTCTATAGGCACTGTCTCCAAAAGCATGCAGAGAAAAGTCCAAATGAAAAAATCCCCCATCGTAAGTGCACATTGATGGCCTAAGACACGAAACAAGCGGTTTGTGTGATAAAACCAACATTATTTATGTAGTTTTTATCTCTTTTACACAACCACGTCCATCTGATCTGTTTACACCGGATTTCTTCCCCGGAAACTAATCTAACCGCCTTCGATTGGACGTTGCATTTTTAAACTCAGCAGAAACGCGTGTGATTGGCTGTACGGCTCAACGTATCGTATGCCTTTGATTGGCCTGAACAATGAAGCGAGTAGTGTGTCAAGATAGAAGGCTTACAAATTGGGAATAAGTGAAAACTCAACACTCCCGGTCCCGGATGAGTTCGCGCGAGCTTAGGCCATCAATGTGCACTTACGATGGGGAATTTTTTAATTTGGACTTTTCTCTGCATGCTTTTGGAGACAGTGCCTATAGACCTGCATTATATGACTGACAGACAAGAACGGTTTGACCTAGATAAAACATACCAACATTTAATTTCAAAGTGAACTATCCCTTTAAGCATGAAAACCTGTTCTAGTAGAGCCTGAATAAGTGAAAAATGCAGTGTTTCATCCTGTGTGCGAGAGTCTGCGTGTGGTAAATGGTGTTTCCTCACCGCAGGGCTGATTCAGGTGGGCAAGTGGAACCCCGTGCCTCTTTCCTACGTGACGGATGCACCCGACGCCACAGTGGCGGACATGTTGCAGGATGTGTACCATGTGGTCACGCTGAAAATCCAGCTACACAGGTCAGTGTTTCCCATCTACTGTACCCACAACACAAACAGTGCTGTTTTTTTATTTCCCACAAGCCACTGCTGTGGGCACACACACACACACACACACACACACACACACACACACACACACACACACACACACACCTCTTCCTCTTTCTGTAGACATCCATGCATATCTGTGTGTCTCTGTCTGTCTTGTCTCCAGAGGCTCTGTGGCCGTCTCGCACTTTAAGGTGTGCCGGATCCGATCGCTCCATTTCTTTAAGTGTGTGTGTGTGTGTGTGTCTATATGCAAACATGGATGTGTTAATTGCACATTACAGCAGTACTACCTCTCATCCAATTACTCCAAAGAACTATGAAACCATCATTATTGCGCTTTTTAAAAAAATGAATCCAGGAAGCATTAATTTAAATTCAAGGATGTGTATTTAAAGGTGTCGTGTGTCATTATTTACACCACTAGCATTACCAAATAGCATTGCAAAAATAATTTTTCCTGTGACTTTGGTCAGGCAACAGAAAGCCGCTCATGCCACCAGTGAAGTTAACGTCACCATCTGTCTGTCTGATCATTCACAGACTGTTTGAATCCCGGCATTGTTTTTGCAGTTCCGTTTGGTGACGCTGGTGGCGCGGAAATGACACTCCTCATCCTTAATTTGCATTGCATGCTGGCGTCGAACATCGGTGTTGCGATATTTACTTGGCAGCTTGCCGTTTATTGCGTCCTATTGAACAAGCGTTCATTAATGACACCCTGAATGCAGCTGTGTTTTCTCCCTTGATTTGGTCGTGCATTTTTTTTTTTTTTTACGCTCATCTAAATACTGGATATGGTATTTAGATGCTGGTCTTTTTTTAATGCATCTAGCATCTAAATCTATCTAGAAACACCTTAAATTGTTTCAGCAAGCACATCAAGGCAGGAAGGTAGAAGTAACGTGAAATAATAGTCGCCGCATGCAGCTGATGTATAATTCATGCATCAATACAGCAGATGTGTTGTATAAAGTAATTAACTAATCAGAACAATCAGGAGAGAGAGAGAGAGAGAGAGAGAGACTCCAGATGCATCTGCTTCATGCGCCAAATGAAATCTGTCTGTCTTAGAGGGACGCTTGCAGCAGAGAAGCAAAGCCCAGTGCTCACTGTCCTCTCTCTCTCTCTTTTCACTCTTTCCATCTCTCTTTCTCTTGTTCTATCTCTTCCTGCAGTTGTCCTAAACTGGAAGACCTTCCTCCAGAGCAGTGGACCCACTCTACAGTAAGAAATGCGCTCAAGGAGTTACTCAAAGACATGAACCAGAGCTCTCTGGCAAAAGAATGTCCCTTATCACAGGTGCTGGAGCCTTCCACGTCTAGTTGCCAAGATTGCAAGTGTCCCTTTTACAAATGCCCAGAGTTTGATAGAGTGGAAATGGACAGAATTGCCATAGAAATCCAAATCAATAGCCATTGTCGTGCCCGTAGATTAATGCACTTTATTTTGATGCTGTTGCTAGCCGTTGTGAATGCGAGTATTGTTGGGTAAACAATGGGCGAATCACAATGATCTTGATAATGCATTACAAGCTGTGAACTGTTATGGGTGAATCTCACGAAACATGTCGACGTGTCGGTTTTAACCTTAAAAACCAAAGAAAGAATTGTATTGTGCTTGTAGAGAATTAAGCCTATTTTTGTTTTGCACTGTGTTGCATTATTGCGTTATTTTAATGACAATTAAGCAGCTTAAATTCTCATTACCACAATGCAAAACGTTCAAATAATTCATACAGCATGGTGCTATTATTTTTGGTCACACATTAGATTAGGGTCCAATTCTCACTATTAACTCACCATTACCTCAATAAACTCCTAATCACTGCTTATTAATAGTTAGTAAAGTACAGTAGTCAACATTTGAAGTGGATCAGACGTTGTCCTGAGACAAGAACGGGTATTGTTCAAAATTCATGTATAACTTTTGATGAAAAGTTTTGATCCACTTTAAATGTTGACTACTGTAGTTGTTAAGTTTAGGCAGTGGTGGGATTAAAGGAATAGTTCTCTTAAAAATTAAAATTCTGTCATTATGAACTCACCATCAAGTTGTTTCAAACCTGTATGAATTTCTTTCTTCTGCTGAACACATAAGATTATATATTTAAAGAATATCGGTAACCAGACCGATTAGTATTTATGGAAGTCAATGGCATTAATATGTGCTTTATAAGTATTAATAAACAGCCAATATCCTAGTAATATGCATGAGCAACTTGTCAATAGTGAGAATTGGACCCTAATCTAAAGTGTTACCTTATTTTCTCACCGTGTTTATACTTATTTTTATTTTTTTTATGTACAGTAATGAATATTCCATCAGAAACACTTTTGAGAACTATTTTTAAAAACTGTAAACTTTTACAGTAATGAGAGTTTTTTTATATATATATATATAAAATAAGATCCTAAAAATGGGCTTCATTAAAAAAATAATAATAATAATTTAGATTTTTGTGGATGACATGTGACCTGGCCACATTTGCATGAGATTCACCCTTAAAACCGCAGAGCTACTGTTTAAATGCTTAAGGGAAGACGAGTGTTTCAGCTCGTGTGTGTGTGTGTGTTGGCACAGTCGTAGTGCATTTCATCTCAGGGAAGCCCGTTCTTCACCTGCAGGTGTGTGTGTGTGTGTGTGGTGTAAAGAGTCCCAGGGTGCTGTTCAGGCAGCGCAGGGGCTGGGCCGCTCCACATCTCTCTAATCACTCTGTTTACAGTCCATATGTGAGCTATTCCCACCGAGCAGCGGCCCGGCACTTCCGCTGAATTACAGTCCGCTCACATTCTGCTTTCTGCTTTTGTTGTTTCCAGGATGCCTCGTCATGTTCGGCGCGTCTTTGCTCGGTAACCTAGTAGAGGTGACCTTTCTTTTAGGTGAACAGTTGAACGGGAAGAGTTGGAGAGATCGGGCCGATTTAAGAACGAACGCCAACTATTATAGGATTAGTGTCTCCTTGATACTCGACGGTAATCCCTGCTCTTGAAAAGGTTAATGAATGGAGAATCAGAAGGAGGAGCAGAAGGGGATTGTGAATAGTGTGTGTTGCACGTTTGGTTAAGACACTAGCTGGAGTCGTTCAGATTGGTGAACTGTCTGTAGGACTAGTAAGATTTATATAAATATGTTGGTTAGAGTCCGTTGTACACCAACCAGACTTGTTTCTTAGTGCCCTTCATGTGATGTTGAGTTTTTAAACTGCCCTTTTCAAAGTTATAGTACTTTTAATTTGACTTTAATGCGAGTCATTGTGCAAGAAGCTAAAACTGAGATGACAATGGCGAAAAAATTATTATGCATGAATGTATATACTTTTCCATGACTTAACTTGTCATGAAATCATTACTGTAAAGCATCCTTGTCCTATGGAAAGGCGCTTTATTTTAATTTTATAAAAATGTTGATATTGATATTAATTAAATTGTAGCTTTATTTTTATTTATTTTTATTTAGCAAATTTTAAAATTATTTTTGGATGAATTTAGCAACTTCTCAGATCAACACACTAAAATAAATGTTGTTTAAATAAAAAAAGATTTAAAATTTACTTTTTTATTTTTAATTTTTTTATCATATTGATGTTGTGAATTTTAATGTTAGACATTTAAAAGTAAAAGTTAAATTAAATTGTATTATAATATTGGTATTATGACTTTTATTGATGATGATTTTAATTTTAAAAAGTAAAAGTTGTTAAATTAAATTGTATTATAATATTGGTATTATTACTTATATTGATAATGATTTTAATTTTAGTATAATTTTTTTGTGGGATAAATTTAGCAACTTTTTAAAA
This sequence comes from Phoxinus dragarum, assembly GCA_033366665.1. Lineage (NCBI taxonomy): Eukaryota > Metazoa > Chordata > Actinopteri > Cypriniformes > Leuciscidae > Phoxinus > Phoxinus dragarum. The sequence continues at coordinate 36,083 of JARPMJ010005272.1, read as the reverse complement.
TAAAAAATAAAATAGTTTTAGGACCTATATATATATATATAAATTCTTAATACAATTTTATTTAACTTTGTGGACATGCAAAATTTCAAGGACATGGTAAAAAAAATTGGGGGAGATAATCAAAATAGCAACAAAAAAAATGGACAAACTCCCCAGTTAACCTCACTAATCGACTAGTTAATTGCTGGGTGATTAATTGGCTATCCTGACTTGTTCCTAGTTCGTCGTGTATTTGTGTATTTGGTCTAAAGATGCCCTGGATAAAAAGAAAACATGCTTTTGTTTTCCGCACAATATGACTCGACCGCCGTCAGACCGATTTGTCGCGCGACGCTAAAGAAAGGAGAAAAGTGAATTGCTCGGGCAGGTTTGCTTCCGCTCATCAGCCGTCTTTTAGCACACGTATGTTTCCCGTGATCAAACGTAACCCGTGTGTCCCCTCAGACGACCGGAACAAAAGGGGCCCCGGGGCCCCGAAAGAGCAGCTGTGGAGTTGCATAGCAGCAAATAGCCATCAAATGCCATCTCCACGGGTCTGACATGGACCCTTTCTCACGGAGTGGACGAAACAGAAGCTGTAATTCAGATGTTTATGAGACCACAATGCAGGGAGACTCACAACTGCCACGTTTTGAGGAAGTGCAAACGCTGGTTCCTTCTGTGCGACTCTCCCGTGACGGAAAGTCAAATAGATGTTTTATGTGGAGAGCAGCGTGACGGACTTCCTGCGCGCTCAGATAAGGCTCTCGATGGTTATCTTCTACAGAGGCTCGTCCCATCACCTGTTGGTGGCTCCTGAGGTGGTTATCTGCATGGTTTGTGGTGACGCACAGGGCTCGGGAGATGTGCGGCGTGAGACCAGTGATTAATGCACGCGGATTCTCACAACATCTGTGTCAACTGTACTCAATATAGATCTCAAACAGATGACTCATGAAATCGTGGGTGATTTTGTTCATCCTCTATTGTTAGTTGCTGAGTTTGTTGGTTCGCTCTCTTCCACCATGACTGTTGTTTCAGATCAGCGATTAAAAGAGGGCTGTGACATTTAAAACGCCGGTTGGCCTTCAAATGCCTTCTGTCTGCATGCATATTCCACTCCTGCGTTTGGAGAGGGTCTTCTCCTCATCTTGGAGACCGCTACACACTCTTCATTTCTGCAGCAGCGTGAGCTTTTGGCAGTAAAGGTTAATAGTCCTTCTCATTGTACACAGCGATGTGGTTAACCGTCTTCTGGCTGAACTGTGCACCTGTTCACGGAGACACGCTGAAGGGGTTTTCATCCTGATGCCGTTCGAGAACCTTTTCCATATAGTGCCGTACAGGTGAAACTCGAAAAATGTGAATATGGTGCAATTTATTTCAGTAATTCAACTTAAAAGGTGAAACTAATATATTATATAGACTCATTACATGCAAAGTGAGATATTTCAAGCCTTTATTTGTTATAATTTTGATGATTATGGCTTACAGCTTATGAAAACATTTTCACAATAGTCTAATTTTGAATTTTGGGTTTTCATAAGGTGTATAATCATCAAAATTATAACAAATAAAGGCTTGAAATAACTCACTTTGCATGTAATGAGTCTATATAATATATTAGTTTCACCTTTTAAGTTGAATTACTGATATAAATAAAACTTTTGCACCATATTCTAATTTTTCCGAGTGTCACCTGTAGTTCTCCTATGACATTATATGGAACTTAAAGAGGTTCTGTTTTCAATTAAGTTCTGTTCATTTTAATATTAAAATTTCCATATTATACCATAAGCAAGCATTTCATATGATGTTGTGGAATAGCACTTTTAAAGTCCCTCTGTGGTGAAAATCCAGCTTTTAATGTTGTTTATGTGTCTATGTGGTGTTTTTAATACGCTTAAACCATGTGTAAGTTCATAAGTGGACAGCATTGCTGAGTATTTTCTGCTTAAAACTGCAGTGAACCAAAGACAGTCTCAAAAACACGGTTTGAAATCGCTGGTGTTTCTGACGTCACACACTACCTTGACCAATCAGATCAACGTGTGATCGTCCACCAGTGGATCTCTGAGTGAGTGGAGGCGGGCCTCATTTGCATATTCATAGAACTACGCATACTAAATGAGGCAATGGTGTAGAGTTACATTCAAGCTATTTTAAGGCATGAATAATTTTTTTTCAAGGAAAAAACTTTTAAATATGTAATTTTGGTGATCAAAGATGAGTTTTAAGAGATACAATTATTGACTACAGGGGGACTTTAAATTCTGTATAATGTGATATGAAAACATGGAGCAATTTCAATTTCCACATGTCATAAAGAACATTTTAAAGTTCCATATTAAATCATCTGTGAGCTTTTTAAAACTCTATCCCCTTGTTTCCCAGACTAAAAGCCGTCTTACCTGAAAGCATATCTTAAAATATGTCAGTGCCATTGTTTTGTGTCAAGATGCACATCAGTTTATAAAAATAATAATTGAACTAAGGCCTAATCCTGACTCAATCTAAGCCCTGTCTGTGAAACCAGGCCTTTATGAAATCATAGAAGTGCAATTTAAATGTCCATATTATTCCAGAAGCAGACGTCAAGTTCTACATGATGGCATAGAAGAGCTTTTTTTTTTTAAACAACTACATATGATATCATGGGAAAAACAATCAACTTTTTATAGCATGCCAAAAGATCATAGAGCCTTTTCAAATTCCATATGATGATCTTCACGTATAGTTTGAAACTCCATATTAATATCTGCATTAAAAAAAAATTTCATAGAGAACATTTTTGAGTTCTATATGATGTTAAAGGAGAACAGTTGTAAGTTCCTATGATGTTAAATAACCTTTAAAGAAGCATATAGTCACATCAAGAATCCGTCACAGGGAAAATGGTTCTTGATGCATAACCTTTATTTCTGAGAGCATATCCATATGTTTTCTGCACGATGCATTGGGAAAGGGGATTGCTGAAGTTCTCTTTAAACTTCCTCTGTTGAAGACACGAACCTCAGAGTCCCCAAGTGCTCATGTTATAAAAATGATAAAGCTGCTGTACCTGTAATTTAAAAACAGATGGTTTCATCTTTTGAATATTTATAACAATCAAAACAATTTCTGCGCTATGTTGCCCAGGGCTATTAAGGTGTTAAGTGTTGGGTTTAATGAAAAAGAATCTCAGCTTTTTTTTTTTTCTTTTTTTTTTTTTTTTCGGAGTGGAATGTATTAAAATAGAAAAAGACGAAAGCGGGGAAGATGAATAGAAACACGCTGTTAGGCCAGCGAGGAGACGTGAACTCGTTGTGTGGTCTCAACATGCGACTCCGGCTGTGAAAACAGATTGTGAATATGAGTTGCATTCATATAGGGCAGAAATCCCCAAAGCATCGTGTGCTTTGCTCTCTGCCTCACGGATCCTCCTGTGTGCGTCCTCTCTCATTCTCTGTGGCATTTGTTAAAGGGACATGTGTTTTTTTTAGTTTATATTACTGCAGAAAAAAAATTGTGCATGAATCGCATTTCTTACCGTTTCTTGGATCAAGATTTGACACTTTATACATAATGCACAGAATGACAGGATGTGTTGTTGTACTGTGTGTGTGTGAATGTGGGTTTTAAACGACATACAATTTTGTCTTGCAGAGTATGATTTCTTCAATTGTTAACAGCACTTACTATGCAAATGTGTCAGCGGCGAAGTGTCAAGAATTCGGACGCTGGTATAAACATTTCAAGAAGACAAAAGACATGATAGGTAAGCAGAACGCTTAAAGATACGTCAATCACACCATAGAACCTTTTAGGGGTTCCAAATACGTAGCGCCTATAGAACCTTTTCTTCTAAGAGTCTGTCCGTCTGTGTCTCTTTCTGTATGTGTATCTGTCTGTCTGTCTGTCTGTCTGTCTGTCTGTCTGTCTATCTGTGTATCTGTCTTTCTGTCTGTCTGTCTATCTGTGTATCTGTCTGTCTGTCTGTCTGTCTGTGTATCTGTCTGTCTATCTGTGTCTCATTCTGTCTGTCTATCATTATATCTGTCTGTCTGTCTGTCTGTCTATCATTATATCTGTCTGTCTGTCTGTTTATCATTATATCTGTCTGTCTCTTTCTGTCTATCTGTGTATCTGTCTGTCTGTCTGTCTGTCTGTGTATCTGTCTGTCTGTCTGTCTATCTGTGTCTCTTTCTGTCTGTCTATCATTATATCTGTCTGTCTGTCTGTCTATCATTATATCTGTCTGTCTGTCTGTCTATCTGTGTCTCTTTTTGTCTGTCTTTTATTATATCTGTCTGTCTGTCTGTGTCTCTTTCTGTCTGTCTATCATTATATCTATCTGTCTGTCTGTCTGTCTGTCTGTCTATCATTATATCTGTCTGTCTCTTTCTGTCTATCTGTGTATCTGTCTGTCTGTCTGTCTATATGTCTCTTTCTGTCTGTCTATCTGTGTCTCTTTCTGTCTGTCTGTCTATCTGTCTGTCTGTGTCTCTTTCTGTCTGTCTGTGTATCTGTCTGTCTGTCTGTGTCTCTTTCTGTCTGTCTGTGTATCTGTCTGTCTGTCTCTCATTATACAGATATAATGACAAACAGACAGATAGACAGACAGATTCTGTCTGTCTGTCTGTCTGTCTGTCTGTCTGTCTGGTTTTAATATACCTCATCTGCTTATGTTCTTTAGATTCAGTTCAAATGCTAATCTAACAAAAATCATATGTTTAAAATGTTTATATCTTTCTGTGACTTCAATATTTGCCATGCACATAATACAGCACTTAATACATGTGATTTTTTATCTTTTCAAGTGTTCAAACACGCACCTGTTATACTTTATTGTTATACTTCAGCTCTTGACATCTGCCTGTTGTTTCCTGCTCACACACACGTTCACTTTTACCCCCACTAACTCTCTCTCTCTCTCTCTCCACACCTGTGCGTGTGTTTATCCGCGCAGTCGTGCGCCAGCCCTCTCAGCTGGAGGGTTACCTGGGGACGTGTGTCCTCCACGACAGTCCTCGTGCCACCACGTTAGGTAGGTCACGTGACGCACCGCAACTATATTATACATGAGCGCATGTGCTCGAGTCCCGATGGCGGGAACACTAACTGCGTTAAAGAGCCGCGTGAGCGCGACAATCAGATGACGCCGGCTGCCACTGGAAGATTATATGCATTTATACCGTGTTCACATTTCTTTTCTTTTGTTGTGGCACTAAATGTCTGCCAAGTCCAATGTATTTGTCTAGCGTTTTTAACAATACACATCGTTTCAAAGCAGCTTTACAGAAAATCATGATGTTAATATTTATAATATTTTCATATCTTTAAAATATGAATAACAGATTAGAGCTGGACGATAATATTAGGTACATTTTGCTACGAGACAAGCAATCAAGCAATTGAGATTTACCCCTTGAGTACACTGATAAAATTGGATGTATTTATATGTCCTACTTTATATTGAGCTGGCTGGTAATATACATTTTGCAATAATAAACAGTCATGCTTTTGAGATTTGCTATATTTTTTCGCATAAGTATCCGGATGTACTATATATACAACTTTTAATGCTTTACTGTGCAATTAATATGGTTTACATTTGTCTACAAATCGCGTAGTTGATATTTGCTATATTGAGTGAGTGTACTTTATGCATCCGGCTGGACACGCTTATTTTGCAGTTGCCAAATGCCTCTAACATTTTATTTTGAACGGTTTATTTTTTGGTTTGGTTTTGATAGTGCGACGACGAGAAATGTATCCGTCCACACTGAGAGCAAACATGCTTCTCGACGCACAGCCAATCAGAGCAAGTTGTATCGAGTGGGATTTTGGACCAATGAGATTATTATGGGCGGGGCTTGGAATGCGTGATGCTACGGCACATTTACATTTACGCATTTCTTCGATTTAGTTCTTGTCTTGATCTAAATTGAGAGCTTTTTTTAGAGTTTACAGCTAAAATTTAATGCAGCATTAATGCTGTTATTTTCCTGTTTATTACTGTGAAGCTGCGTTGTGTTGTAAAATGCGCTACACACATCAACGTTACTTGCGATTTGCATTGCATTTATTTAGTTGATGCATTCCCTGGGAATTAGACCCATGACCGTACTCTTTTATTTAAACTTCAGGAATGCATAGCTACAGCATGGTTACGCCAAGGTTGAACACTGCTAATGATAAAACGCATGTCTTGAATGAATGCACTGCCGACTGTAACCCGGTTGAGCGCGTCCCATCATGCACCGCTTCACCAGTGGTCAGTGGTCAGCCGGTCCCGCAGGATCTTTGGGAGTGTGTCGAGGCGTCTCTAGCGCAGCAGCGTTCCCATTCAGACCCAGCCGGGCCGTGGGGTTTTCCCTCCCTCCCCTCAGCACACATTCTCTCTCCCATTGTGCTCCTAATCCCAGCCTGCTTTGTGGTGAATTCCACAGGAGGGACTCCGGCGCTCAGTGTGTGTCTGCAAACGGGCCCTGCGAACGCTTTCTTCCAACCTTTTCAATTTGCGTGGAAAAGTGTGTGCCCCCCAGCAGTTTTCAACACCAAAAAAACACAACTGAGAGGCACACCGTAACATCAGAGCACAGGAATGAGGGGGATTATGGGAGAGCTTTGATTATTACCCGATTTTTTTTGTTTGTTTGTTTTTTTTCCGTCTCACTTTCTGCTGATATTGAAAAGAACAGCCGCGGCTTTGTGCTCGCTGTCAGTTAAGACACATGTTTGCGTCCTTGTGCTTATTGTGCGTATCTCTGGAGAGTTTCCATGTGCTTAATCTGGTTTTTATCTTCCTGTTGAAATATTTATATTTTGGTATGCTTTTTTTTTTTTTTTTTCGCTCCATAAAATCCGTAAGATTGTGCGGCGCGTGTTAGTAGGTGACGGGCGTTGTGTTTCTCAATTTCTTTAAACTAATCTCTATCAGCTGACTACTATATAATATTTATGTAAAGCACTTTGCATTTTATGCCTGAAATGTGCTATATACAGTAAATAAAGTTTATTATTATTACCTGTAAAAAGGAATAACACTTCAGTCCTTTGACGGTTTTTAAAATATTTTCTCACCTTTATGCAGTTTCCAAATCTGTGAGATGTTAATTTGTCCGTGTAAAAAATAAAAGGAGAAATGACTAAATCTACATGCAGCTCTTTTTAGTACATCATCTCCAAAAAGCTTTAAAAATGCACACTAAAAGAAAACTTGGGTTTTGTAATGGCATAATTATTCCTTTAAATTCATTCACATTTTAATTTTCAGGTTTTGCAGCTTGTTGGCTGTCACGCAAAACTTGATTAAAAGAATCGGACAACATCTGACGGCATCGACCGCATCTAATAGTCGGCTGTTTATAAGGCCGTGCTCTGGGCTTCCAGTGTAACACGCTCCGGTTATATTTAGACTTTCCCAAAATTTCATATTAGCCAGCTTGTGTACCTTGTTTTAGAATTAAGAGCATAAAGGACGATTCAAGTGTCCGTCTCTCTGGCTCGGTCCATGTGAAGACACGTCCTGCTTTCGCTGAGCGCCCACACTGGCTTGTTGTTATTGCTCACATGATTTGGCCATGGACATTATAAACTAATTTCTAGTGCTGCCAATTTATGCAGATACAGGTCACACACTGTGGCCCATTATATTAGAGAGGTTGCACTGGGTTACTGTAGTAATGGCAGGCTGGAACGGGTTTGATTAGGATCGTTTAGCTTCAAACTTTTGATTTTTGACTTCAGGTCATGTCTAGCTCATTAGAAAAGTGTTCGGCATAGAGTAGTGATAGGACAATTAATGCTTATTTTGAAAATATTAGCATGCCCAATTGTCCATTTAGGTCCTATATATGTTTCTATTTTTAAATATGATTTATTTAGTGTGCAGTTAGGGCAAAAGTGAAAATACTTTGGTGCCAAGTTGATACAAAAAAACTTTTTTTTTAATGATAATATAATAAAATTTTGGTTTAAAGTATCAATGTAAACAGTCTTAGGTGAATGTGATGAACAGGCAGGATAAAAATATCAGATTAGTTTCAGAATAGAAATCTGCCGCTGTCTATTTTGCTGTTGATATGAATCAAACGACAGCATATTGATGAGAAAAAGAGAAAAGCACTTACCGTCCTCTCTATTAATGACTGTTTACATAGATGATTACTGGGAAAAAAATATTTACTTAATGGAAAAATGCTTTCACTACATGCCACTAATTTAATTTGTTCATGTTTATATTAATATGTATTTTTTTTTAAAATGAAGAAGCAAGTTCAGTAGCATTGAAATTTAAAAGTTTCACTGTTATTAGGATCCATTACTGAAATATTGTTATTGTGCGTGTGTGTGTGTGTGTATATATATATATATATGCATGCATACATACATTGATACATACATACATACATACATGCATGCATACATACATACATACATTCATACATACATACATACATACATACATACATACATACATACATACATACATGCACACAGTAGTTGCATGCACCTTTCAAAGTTAAACATGAATTAAACAATACCTGTTCTTGTCATAGGTCAACTTTGATTCACTTTTTTGATATGTTTATACATGCATGCACACATACACACAAAACTTGAATCTTTAACTTTCAGTTATCTCGTCAGAGAGTTAAAGTCCTGCATTGACATGCTTCCTCTTCTCTGTGTCCACTTCAGCCGAGATGGACGGTCTGTCGGATCTTTCTCCCCCGGGAACGAACCACCTGAGCTTCAGTCAGCAGCCCATCCCGGGCAGCACAGCGGAGCAGCCCCCGTCCCCGGTGCCCCTGTCCCACAGCGCTCAGGCCCCCGCTCGGGCCCAGCTCCCCGGCCTGCACCCCGGCCTGGTGTCCACTCCCATCAGCCCTCAGCTGGTCAGTCAGCAGATGGTCATGGCTCAGATCCTCAACCAGCAGTACGCCGTCAACCGTCTCCTGGCCCAGCAGTCCCTGAGCCAGCAGTACCTCAACCACCCGCCGGTCAACCGCGCGCTCAACAAGCCGCTGGACGGCGGCGTGTCCTCCAACTCCGAGGTGTCCGTCGAGATCTACCAGTGGGTGAGAGACGAGCTGAAGAGGGCCGGCATCTCCCAGGCCGTGTTCGCACGCGTCGCCTTCAACAGGACGCAGGTACACATCTATATGTGACCCTGGATCACAAAACCACTCTCGAGTCGCACGGGTGTATCTGTGGCAATAGCAACTATACATTGTATGGGTCAAAATTATAGATTTTTCTTTTATGCCAAAAATCATGAGGATATTAAGATCATGTTCCATGAAGATATTTAGTAAATGTCCTACCGTAAATATATAAAACATGTATTTTTGTGAGTGAGTGCAGCACAATCGTGAACATAAATGCACAACTTTTAAAGGAGATTTTCTCAATGTTTACATTTTTTTGCATCCTCAGATTCCAGATTTTCAATAGTTGTGTCTCGACCAAATATTGTCCTATCCTAACAAACCACACATCAATGGAGAGATTATTTATTCAGCTTTCAGATGATGTATAAATCTCAATTTCATAAAATTGACCCATGTGACTGGTTTTGTGGTCCAGGGTCACATATGACATAATAAAAGCGATTTTTGAAAGAAAAGATAAACGTACTACATGGGTTGAAGATTATTACAAAAAGCATAGTTTTCAGTCTTATCCTCTCACATGAGCTCCACAAACTACATTGGAAGCATTGTAAGGCATTATGGTGTACTTCCGGGCAACAGTTATTCCGGAAGGTTTGCAGTGTTATGCTGTCCTTTGAGATGAAGACCATAATGCATTGCGACAAGCGCAGTTTAACTAAAAATGTCCTGTTTTATCCACTATGTGGATAAACTAATGACAGAAATCCTGTCTGGCGCCCCACCATATACAAGAAATCCCAACTAAGATTATGGGAAAACGTTACAGTGGGCGTTATATATTTTGATGAAATAAAAAAAAAACGATATTTCGGTATTTTGTCTTTCTGCGATTTTATTGCGATATGTCAAATGCAGGGATTGTCACCAGATTATTTAAATGGCTCAATTTGGTTTAGTATGAGTTTCTCAATTTGAGAATTGGAAAGTAATCTTTCTAGAATGCATGGAAAATATTAATTATGTGAAAAAAATTACTAAAAATAAATGTTTATAATAGAATTAGAAATAAAAAATATATGTAATAAAAAAATAAACCATTTAGTCAATGGAGTAAAAAAAAATTACTTCCATATTTCAAAAAATAATATAATTAATTGTTGTGTGAATATTATTAATAAAAAAAATGTGAAAAATATTGTAATGCTATTGTTACGATAAAATAAAAATGTAGTGTTTAACAAGCAATTTTTTAAAATCTACAATTAATATTTACATCTTAAATTCTTCATTTTCAAACATTAAATCATTGAGCGTTTATTTTGGTGGACAACCGCAGTGAGGGCTTAAAGTTGCTTCTTTGTTACCAACAGGTTTATAAACATTTCTCCATCAAATGTGGTGAAAATATGGTCTGTGCTGGTGCATTTTACACATGCAAAAGCCCGATATAAGCGACTGAAACTCACTGAAAACACCAGATCATGAGCTGCATGTGTGTAAATATACAGCGCTTCGCTCTGAAACACGACGCACTTTCATTTATTTAATTGCATGATAAGCATATCGTATTTTCAACTTTATTTTGATATTTCAAATCTCCGAACATAACTTTTGTACTGTAGAGCGTTCGAGATCTGTTTTATATCAGTTTAGATGAGGGATGCATGATATATTGGCCACCGTATCGGACGATATATGCTAATTTTTAATATTATCATTATCGGCCTGATAACAAAATTTGACCGATATATTAAAGCTGATAAATAATGTATTATTTCCTTCAGCTGAGACACTTCAGATGCGCACTGTTCAACATGATGGTTTTGAATTGCTTAAAATATGATTGGAATCACTTCAAAAAAGGAAAATAGTGCAACAGTCTGTCATATCGGCTTCATAAAATTATAATGAGAACATTTATTATAATGGGCTTTATGCACAGCTGCACTACTTCCTGAACTTTAGCCAACTCCTTTGTTTCCTGTCTGCCATTATTGGACAAACTGATTAATCCAGGTGTGTCTGATTATTGTTGTTGGTCAGGCACACCTGGATTAATCAGTTTGTCCAATAATGGCAGACAGGAAACAAAGGAGCTGGCTAAAGTTCAGGAAGTAGTGCAGCTGTGCATAGAGTCCATAGTGTGCTTGGGAAGTGGGTTTTAATGGTGTAATCGGGCTCTAAAAAATGATATAAAAATTTGGATTTAGATTAATCAGCCAATATATCGGTTATCGGCTTTCAAGTAAAAACAATAATTGGTATCGGGCAAATTTTTCATATCGGTGCGTCCCTAGTTTGGATGTGGTCTATGTAGGCAGCATCCAGTGAGACGGCTCAGGGTTTGGAGACATTAAGTATGTTGTTTTTGTAGATGGCTGTCAGATTATTTAGTTGATGATTATAAATGCTGAATCATATCCCCGGCCCCATACATCAGCTGTGACATGTCGGTGTGAAGCTTGCCACTACACGCTCTGAACATCATTACAATTCACCATGCCTGGCTAATATAGTGACAGCAGAGCGCTGATACCGCCATGCTTTATCTTCTTTTGTTGTGGGATCAACACGTAGAGAACAATCGTCCGGGAAATGAGCGGTTATCAGCGAGCACTTTTCTCTCAATCCAAAACTGTACACACCATCATCTTCCTGGAGTCATGGCTTCTGGTTTGCACGTGACCTGAGCCGGGACAGGACACTTATTAGCAGTATTAACATCACTATTATTATTATTATTGCTCATGCAAATCATTGTGTTTTCCAGTCTAAAACTCATTCCTCATTGTTAGTGGTACAGTACGTTATTGTGCATGAGATGAACCTCATATTGCACATATTTGGATGCAGAAAAGACTGTCTTAGAATATTTATTTATTTTTACTGACGCAAGGCAAAGTAACTGCAGATTTATGGCTGATCATTATTTGAGTCTACTACTATTCGGAGTGGAAGTTATTAAGGATATATTATATTAATATCTGACTCATAATTAATGTTTCTTTGTTTAGTTCATTGTTCTGTGTTTTTGATAGTTAACATTCCCTGCTGTTTATACATTTTTGGGTCTGTACGGTTCGAATGCTGAATTTAAAAAAAAATCATAAATATAGTAAAAACAGTAATATTGTGAAATAATATTATTGCAATTTAAAATGGCTGTTTTCATTGTAAAATATTTCAAAACAACGTCATTATTGATGTTGAAAACAATGTTTCTTAATATTTTTGTTGAACCGTGATGCTTTTTTAAAATTAATTGACGAATATATAGTGAAATAAGATCATATAAAGTTATTTTATAGGCATTTTTTTAATTAAATCTTTTGAATCTCTTCTGTAACATTATAAACACTGTCACTTTTGTTTAAATTAATGCATCCATGCTGAATAAAATGATTATTTTATTTAAAAAAAGAAATTTATCAAATTAAATCAAGTCAACAGAGTAAAAAAAAATTTTCTTCTTCCATATTTCTAAAAATACAATTATTTTTGTGTAAATAAAATCGTCGATTGTGCAATCATAGCTCAGAATGAGTTTGGCTTTTAGTTGAATAAATCAAGTGTCACTGTACTTTTTAACCCAAAATATGAATGTACAAACTTTAGCCGAAAGCATGTGTGCGGTTAGGATACAGTATCTGTATGACATTTGGAGGTAATTTATGTGATGACCCCGTATTAATACTTGAAACCTCCCAGAACATGCGATCAAATACTGGGAAAGTTGTCAGACGAGTGCGGGTTTAGTTGTTCTTAGTAAAATCCCACATCTCAACTCTAACCGAAAGCCTTGACCACTGTCTGCCGTCCTCAGGTGAGACAAAGCCTGAGTCCCTGGACGAGTGCCAGCTGTGTGTGTGTGTGTGTGTGTGTGTGGGACAGTGGATAATAGATAATGTCTCACGACGTTCTGCATTAAACTCGGCTCGGCAGGACGTGACTGACGTGGTGTTGGACTGATAGGAATCAGTGGCTGTGTCATGACGGCCATGTTTGCACAGATTGGTATTTAGTTGCGCCGTGAAGAATTTGCAACATGCATTTTCTTTTGTTTCCACAGAGCGTTTAAATATTTATTTGACATTCTTCTCTGCATGTGAAGGATTGTGGTGGCATGTCGAGGCGCGTCTCAGTCGCAGTGTGTGTGTGTGTGCGGGTTTGGAGACTCGTCTTGGAGATTATCCGGTTTTAATAACACTTTGATTGTGTTTGATATAATAATTGACCATACATTTAGTGTTACTGACCCGTTGCAAAAGCTCATATTGCTCACCAAGGCTGCATTTATTTGATCAAAAATACAGTAAAATTCTGAAATATTATTAGAATTTTAAATGTTACATTTTCTATGTGAATATACAGTAAAGTGTAATTTATTCCTGTGATCAAATCTGAATTTTTAACATCATTACTCCAGTCTTCAGTGTCACATGATCCTTCAGAAATCACTATAATATGATGATCTGATGCTCAAGAATTTTTTCAGGATTATTTGATGAATCGGATGAACAGCATTATTTAATATAGAATCTTTAGTAACATTATAAATGCCTTTACTGTCACTTCTGATCAATTTAATGCATCCTTGCTGAATAAAAGTATTAATTAATCAAATTAAATGACATTTCTCTTTTGTTGGTGACTTTGAATAAAAGCATCTACTGAATGCGCAAATAAATGTAATTTCTTTAAAAAAATAAACGTTTTTGTGTGTGGTTAGAATAAAAAAAATAACATAAAAAAAAGTTATAGTTTTATAAAAAATATATATATATATATATTTTTTTTAAAGGGACAATGCACATTAATGAACATAAGGACAATGTGCAAATGTAAATGAGCTAGATTTAGCCGTACAGACTCATTTTCATCTGGAGTCTCTGGCAGGTTGTTGTTATTATTACAAAATTAAAATAAAAAAACATTGTATACATACACATTAAAAACATAAACAGATTACATAGACATAGTCAACATCAAACAACATAAATAATGACACATAAAATAAAATGAAGTCCTCTTGAGTTTGTATATAGTAAGCAGAAATGATGTTGTAGAAACATGTAGTTGCTTTCAAGTAAGGCTTTCCTCTTCTCAGGGACTGTGAGAAGCGTTTCATTCGATTCTGATGTGCAATCTATGTAGTTTTAATCGCATTACTGCACAATTTAACGTCTCTGTAAAGCCAGGCTTTGTAATGTCACATTTAAGTCATAAACTCCATTAAATGATCAGCACTACATGAGCATGTTTCACTGAAAAACACTTTTAATAGAAATCTCCAGTTCATTCCTGGGGGACGTTGAGTTTGTGAGGTGGGCGGAGCTTAGCGGCGGGTCAATAGCTGTGTCACGTATGGAGTGGAGAGAGTGTTTTAATTGTTGCTCTTGTGCTGATTGCTCTTTTCTAAGAGGACAATGCATTTATTTCTGTCTCTTGTTTTTTTTGTCTGGTTCTTCTAGGGTCTTCTCTCCGAGATTCTCAGAAAGGAGGAAGACCCCAAGACTGCGTCTCAGTCGCTCCTGGTTAATCTGCGCGCGATGCAGAACTTCCTCCAGCTGCCGGAAGCGGAGCGAGACCGGATCTACCAGGACGAGAGAGAGCGCAGTCTGACCGCAGCCTCTGCTATGGGTCCCGCGCCGCTCATCAGCACCCCTCCCCTACGCCCCGTACAGGTAACACACTGACCGCAGTGCGCAGACAGGGTCTCGTGCTATTAAGACGGTGCATGCATTTTGCCTTTTGATGCATGTTTTTATTTGTGCCTTGTTTTCCAGTAAAAAAAAAATATATATATATATATATATTAGGGCTGTCCGTTAAACACGTTATTAACGGCGTCAACGCAAACCCATTTTAACGGCGTCAATTTTTTTTTTCACGAGATTTTTTTTCCTAGCAAACTTTGTCGTTTTTTTTCACATGCTTTTGCAACAACTAGTAACGTTATTAAAACTACAACACCACACCGGATCTAGCTAGACCAGAAACAAAACAGGCACGCCGCACACACACACTTGCTTGGGCTTGCGATGCGAACCGGCCAAAGAGTGGACAAGAAGCCGCGTCTAGGACAACTCGTATCGCACATCGGACGCGCACTTTCTCAGTTTATGGCCAGAAATAAAAACGCCGAATGGCGCCACCGGTGTGTGTACACTCATAGAGAATAATGTGTTCGAATTTTAAATATGAGGCGCTGCGCTTCTAGTCCGGTGTGCGAACCCTTTAACGTTACGGTTTGAGTGGATGAATGATGAGCGCGAGACGCCGAAATGGAGGCCAATAAGATTCTGAATGTAAAGTTTACTTTTAAAAAGTTGCCAAATGGTTCCATTGTCAAGACCAAAGTGATCTGTGTGTGTGTCGTTGTGAACTGAGCTATCATCGTCCAGTCTGAAATACCACTTGATGGCCAAGCACACACACACACACACACACACACACCGCTGATGCGTTTCTACGCCCACTCGTCAATATCAGTAACGTCACCTCGTCAGTATTTCTTTCACACTTTTATTGATGGACAGTGCTACATTGTGTGAGAGATTATTTGCTCCAAGTGAGAATGTTAGTGTGAAATTGAACACAGTATATGCCAATGTTGTTTTCAATAAACACATTTGCACAAAGCCAGCCGATCCACTTTTCCATGTTGACAAGAGCATTAAAATGAGAAAAAATAATGGGACAAAATAAAATCAAGAGACATTTAGAATAGATAAAAATGTGCGATTAATCACGAGTTAACTATGACATTAATGCGATTAATCGCGATTAAATATTTTAATCATTTGACAGCCCTAATATATATATATATATATATATATATATATATATATATATACTTAAAACAAGATACATTTTACTGTAAGGTAATATCTCGAATTAATTGGTTTGTCTTGTTTTATGCATAAATCAAGCAGATTTACTGTAAATGGATTATCTGAAAACAAGCCTAATTTTTTATTTATTTATTTATTTGTAATTTTTCTTACCAAAAGCATCTGAACTGAGTTTTCAGATATGGATTCTATTTGTGGAATTAAAGCGGTGCATGTATTTTGCCTTTAATGCATGGCAAAACGTTTTTTTATTTTTGTTTTGGTTTCCAGTAAAAATATCTATACGTCCTTAAAACAAGATGCATTTGGAGACATATTACTGTTATAGAGACATATTAAGATAAGACGACATAGAATATATCTTGAATTAAGTAAATTTTTTCTTACTGTTTTCAATTTTTTTTTAATGCATAAATCAAGCAGATTTTTCAAAAAAGCCAAACATTTTTTTCTTCTTTTTTTTATTTTCTTTGCAATATTTCTTCTGCAGTAAATGTTTTGCGTTGGTTATTTTTTACTGGAAGCCAAAGCAAAAATTCTGGTCCATTTTTTTTCCTCTTGGTATATATATATTTATTTGCGTTCTTAATACAAGATACATTTATTTGGATACATTTTAGTTAGCAAAATCTGTAAGAAAAAAGACAGAAAATATCTGTAATTTTCTTCTTATTCTGTTGGCAATTGCTTTTCTTGTTTAATGCATAAATCAAACAGATTTGCTGTTAATATATTTTGTATATTTGTCTTCTGAAGTAAATGTTGTTTTAAGGTGGTTATTTTTACTAGAAGACACAGCAAAATGACTGATTCATTAACATGCCCTGATAAATCATTCACAGTAAGACCATAAACGTGAATTAATAAAGTAAGTGGGGTCATGTTGAGTTTAAATAGATTCTGTATTCTCGCTTATGTAAATGTAGGTGGAACTGAACACCCAGACTGTAATATTTAGCGTGCGCTCACTGACTAGCATAATGAATGATTAGCTCAGGTATGCTTTTCATCAGTCATCGTCAGAGTATTTGCTTTCTGCAGTCCTGAGGACCCCCGCTGACTGCTGGGAAATTACTTTAAAAGCTACTGTGGGTAATTTTGACGTTGAAATGCTCAAATGAAGAGAGTTTGAGAGTGTGCGACCAATGGAAGACGGGGGGAAACCTGTTTGGAAACGGTCATTATTTTTGGTGCGGCTAGTGGCCTGGAAATGATGCACTGCAGCTTTAAATCAGTGTATTGTAGTAATCTGTTGTTCAGGAGCTCACACACGACGGTAACCACAAGAACACCATTATAACCTCACACCGAACTCTTTATCTGCAACAGTGCATTTGTGCCTAACTGCACGTCAGTCTCGGTTTGTAATGAATACAGAGTTAACAATGCAATTCCAGATTCTTTAGTGGTCAGCTAGACTGTCCTATATTTCATTTATTATTAAAAGTGGAAAGTATTTGATATTTTATGCATTTAGTAGAAGCTTAGATCACAATCTTTAAATGTGCTACACTTAAATTATGAGTATGGACTTAGTTATTGGTTATTGGTGAGTACCAAAACTAACTTGGATGCATTGATGTACCGATACCTTTGAGGAAGCATTTTTACATTCATTTTTTTAGCAGATTTTTAAAAACTGCTCCAAAACCACTACTTAAAAAAAAAAAAAAAAAAACTATTTTTAATTGATAAGTTGATATTGTGGCTTATATGGTCAGACACTTGTATGCGCCATTATATTATTAACATTTCACCAAAATCAAGCTCAAATGGTTTTTGACCAGCAAATTTCAGATAATTTTGGATATTTGTGTTTTGTCCGTCGCTGGAACGGCATCCTCTGAGGCGGTAAATGCATCGCATTATGCTTTCATCAACTTGCAGATTATAAAGTTTATTGTAGCTTTGTGTGCGTTCAGTTTTTTTCTGTCCTTTTGCCAAAATCTCATGTTATTAAAGGACAAACTATTTAAGACAAGACTGGCTATGACTCGACGACACGTTTAACTAAGACACTCTTTGGTCCTCAAAACTTAAAACATTACTATATATATATATATTATAGTGTTTCTTTAGTAAATAAAACGCTACACTTAAACAACCAGTTCTTTATTTATCATTGCATTGCAAACAAGCAGAGACGTGTGCACTTCATTCACGATAGAGGCGGGTGGAGTTATGAGGTTTGACTGACAGTTTGAGGAGCCAATGGAATTACAGGGTTTAGTCACAATCTTTTTAATACTTTTCATTAGTTAAATATTTGCACAGACAGACATAAAGGGTGACCAATAGTAATGATTTATGGACAAATTTTTTTTTTCATAATAAGGAGATACGAAATGCAACCCTTAAGACTTAAGTTATGAGTGTGCACTTTTCACAGTTATTTGCGAGTACCATAACAAAATTATTGGTACATAAATGCATATACTTTTGAGTGAACATTTTTTACATGTTATGCATTTAGCAGATGCTTTATCCAAATATCAAATAGCTTCCCTTACATGATGAGTATGCATTGTGAGTGTTTCTACAGTTATTGGTGTGTGTGTACATCAGTGCATCTCTACTCTGCACTGAACGCTTCAGATCTCAGAGCGCTCCACGCAGGGCAGGGAAGGTATGCAGAACGCTCTCCTTCAAACGCAGTTGAGTGTGTCTCAGTGGATCCAACACAAAGCCTTCCTGTGTGTGATGGACTGAGGAGGGTCTTTTATACAGGAGAAAACTCCCGACACACACAGAATGTGTAAAGACCGAAATGTCATCAGTGCTCACTCAAGTGTGCACGCATTTGTGTGTGTGTGCGCTTGCGTGCATCATGTCCTCGCGCGCGCGCGCGCGTGTGTGTGCAAACCAGATGCTGCTTTCCTGTTCAGATCCCATTATCAGATGCTTCTGTAACCTGATTATTCAGCAACTGCGCCTGGTTCGTCAGCCTTGTACAGCGCTCGGCAAAAGTCTCCATTATCTGATGATATTTGGACAAATCGGTTAAATTTTAAATGGAAGGGCATATCGATACACTGGTTCACACACATATACTGGCTGTGTTCCAAAACCTAGTGTGCTACATAGGCAGCATCCTAACTAAACCATCATTAGTCTCTGATTTGAAACGCTACACACAGAAAACGCTTGCAGGAAGTTTGACTCTTTGGTTCCTGTAGAGTTCGGTGGTGTTAGTATGTTGTGAATGACTTGCTACTATAATAAGCAAAATGCACATAATTAAATTTAATACAATTAATTACATTATATTAGACTATTGGGTAACGCTTTGCAATAAGGTTCATTAGTTAACATTAGTTATTAACTAACAACGAGCAATACATTTGTTACATTATTTATTAATCTTTGTTAATTTTAGTTCATAAAAATCCAGCTGTCCATGTTAGTTCACACACCGTAAAAAATATTTTCATGATTTGTTATCACAACTTTTTATCTTTTGTCAAATCAACTTCGATAACTAATGTGTGAAGATGACACTATTTTGAGTTTCTGTTTATTAAACCAATCTTCTTCATTGTATTAACTCAAATTTTTAATTACAATGAACTCAAAATTAAGGCAACAAGGTAACTTGCTTTTTTAAGTTAAACCAACTTTTTTTTTTACAGTGCATTAACTAATGTTAACTAATACAACCTTTGATTTTAATAATGTATTAGTAAATGTTGAAAGTAGTATTAACTAACATTAATTAATACTATAGAAGTATTGCTCATTGTTAGTTCATGTTAATGGTAGGTAACTAATGAACCTTATTGGTACTTTTTATTGGATTAATGTAAAATTATAAATATTACGCCTACCTACCGTGAACATGGCGGCTTTATACGCACGTTTAGCTGGACATGCTCTTGATCAGATAAGGTTTTGCATTAGAAACGAAGGACAGGGAAGTGTTCTGGTGCCGGGCAGCTTGATGCTGACAGATATGAGTGAGATCTTCACAGGGTTTTCTGCTGTAAATCAGCAGGGTGGCACGTCTCGCAGCGCTGCAAGGCTTTTATGACGCCCATAAAAACAGATGTGAAGGTATGTTTCCCTCATACGTTAATGGATCGTCAGACAGTGTGTGTGCAAGTTTGCGCACGCTCGTCCTTTTATAATTAGATATGGTCACAGAATAACTCCAGCTAGACACTGATGCTTCACATGTACATGGCTGACACACTCTTCAGTTTCAGGCTCTTCAGAAGTTATGGAAATCTTTGCAAGCTGCAGAAATCATTTGTCACATGGTGTGCTTTAGGATCTGCTACTGTGATATACATCTGATCGTGGGAACTAGAGCAATCTAAGCATTCTGATGAAGCGTGCGTGCGTGTGTGCGCGTGTGTGTGCGTGTGGGGTTCAAGTAGACCTTACTTGCATTATAGCGACAAAATGTCCCCACAAAGATTGCAATATCCAAAATCCTTGTCCTTGTGTGGTGGTTTTTGGTCCCCCTGAGAAAAACTAAATCATACTAAGTGATGTTTTTTTTTAAATGTAAAAATGCAGACGGTTTCTCTGGTTTTAGGGGATATGATATACAGTTTGTGCAGTTTAAAAATCATTGTTTATGGAAAGTCCCCTTAAAACATGGACACCCAACGTGTGTGTGTGTGTGTGTGTGTGTTTCTTCACAGCCCAGAAGAGAGGAGTGTAATAATGTGAGACCAGAAGACTGGAATCCCAGAATTCCAGTGGGCATCTCTCCTGTGAGTGCACATATGGTACATTGTTTTTGAAACCATGAAATTTTGTTCTTGATTATAAACCTACATTTACAGTACATTTATGTGTGTATCTATTATCAACATATCAATTTGGATGCATTAAATTGATCACAAGTGAAAATAAGCATTTATAATGTAAAGATTCAATTTTTTTAAAATAACGTTTCTAAAAAATAGCATCAAAATATCATGATCGATATTGAAAACAATTGTGCTGCTTCATAAGAGTTGAAAATTCAGCTTTGCATTACAGGAATAAATTACATTTTAAAATGTATTAAAGCAAGCCGTTATTTTAAATGTTAATAATATTTAACAATTTTTTATCAAATAAATGCAACCTTGCTGAGCAAAAAAGACATGTATATTGGATATATGTATGTATTTTTTTATTTCATTTAATTTTTTTATGCAATTTGATGTATATAATAAAAAACAAATCTTTTTTTTTTTTTTTTACTTTTTGGGTGTAATTTGATATTTTTTTATACTATTTTTGACACTATTTTACACTAAAAATGAAGTCTTTTTCTTCTTCAGGTCAAGCCCAACCCTCTGACGTCTGAGTGGAACGGTAAATCCGAGAGTTGCGTGTTAAACATCAACTCCTCCATCTACGACGAGATCCAGCAGGAGATGAAGAGGGCCAAAGTGTCCCAGGCCATGTTCGCCAAGGTCGCCGCCTCCAAGAGCCAGGTAGAGCTCAAACCTCACACACACACACTTTCACTAGCCCGTCATGCTTCAATCGCTCGTCTGGTTGACAAAACATGTCAAACATTTTTGTGTACAGTCTAAAGAAGGCCCAGATAGCAAGATAAAAGTGTAAAAGGAGAGCTTTGTTAAGCCCCCGCACTCAGGTAGCGCAGCGCCGTAATGACTTGCGCCGCTTTATTGTGGGTTTGCGAACAGCAGACAGTGTTGCAACATAAAACAAATGTGTTTATATAATTCAGCTGTGCAACGACCACACCGTTATCTCACATAGCGAACAGCCTTCTGCTGAATACAGGCCTCTGTGAGAGACATTACCGTCTGTTTTAGCCTATTAAAACTAATTAAAGAAACGCACGGCGAGCCCCATTATTAAAGGTTTCACATATCTATGTGCACACTTAAAGATTTTCACAATTGCATCTGATGTGAGGGGGGAAAACGCGAATAAAAGCTCTAAATTATCTGGAAATATCAGCAGGTTTTTGCTGATTGCACTGATTATGGTGCCAGATACTTTTGTTTCACCAAATTACAGTTTGATGCACAAACCACTGTTTTTGTCGAAGGGAGTTCAAAGCCGAGAAGGGTGGAGGAGAGAAAAGACAAACCGGGGCATTTATTCCAGTAAGATTGTGGTATAAAGTGCTGGTTTGAGAGAAAAGAGCCCCCTCTCTGTGTGTCTCTCCAGCCCTGCCTGAGCCTGTGTGCTTCATTCATGGCTGGTGTGAATGTGAATTGAGCAGCAGATAAGAACTGTGCTAATTACGCAGCTGAGAAAGGGGCCTGGGAGAGCACTTATCTCCGGCTCCATCTCGTAATGTGCGCTCCCCGGGCAGCTGGTCCCCCTCCTTCCCGTTCCCAGCCCCCCCCCTCCGCCACACGGGGCCCACGGGGCCGACGGCTCAATGACCGGCCGGTGCCGAGTGCCGATGCCGAACGCGTCGGAATGATGCCGCGTGCGAGACGAGAGCCCGTTATTAGCGCTGGGAAACTCTTGAAATGTGGGCGTGTCTTTTAAAGAATCATGGATTGGTATTGGCCAGAATAATAAAAAAAAAAGTTATGCTGATTGGTATGATTTAGTTTAGTTGTTCTTCCTTGAAAATATGCAACAGGTTGAAAGTACATTTCCCATCATTCCCTGTAGATGCACATGAATGCTAAAATGCACAGATAAAGTTAGGGAAACAATAGGAATGCAGTGAAAAAGTGCTGGCCTTTAATGTGCATTTCTATGCATTATACAGGTGAAACTCAAACAAAAGTGCAAAAGGTCATTTATTTCAGTAATTCAATTTAAAAGGTGAAACTAATATATTATATAGACTCATTACATGCAAAGTGAGATATTTCAAGCCTTTATTTGTTATAATTGTGATGATTATGGCTTACAGCTTATGAAAACCTTTTCACAATATTCTAATTTTGAATTTGGGGTTTTCATAAGCTGTAAGCCATAATCGTCAAAATTATAACAAATAAAGGCTTGAAATATCTCACTTTGCATGTAATGAGTCTATATAATATATTAGTTTCACCTTTTAAGTTGAATTACTGAAATTAACTTTTGCACAATATTCAAATTTTCCAAGTTTCACCTGTATATTGTTGTTTGTCAGAATGTAGAAAAGCATTTAAAATGCATTGTTTATTTTGATTGAAGTCGAATTTATGATTTCTGAAATATGTCGGAGGACAAACTGGGTGACGCTTTAAAAAATAAGGTCTCATTAGTGTTAGTGTCATTAAGTCACATGACCTAACAATGAGCAATGCGTTTGTTACAGTATTTATTAATCTTTGTTAACATTTAACAACTGCTCATTATTAGTTCATGTTACAGGGTTTCTTTCTTTTCTGCGATGTGGGAAAACAGACGGAATTGCAGATATTGGTTATAAAACTTTTTATAGTTTATAGTTGTTACGGAATTGCAATATTGCAGAATCTGGTTATAAAAATGGAATTTCCAGTTTAATGTGGAATGTCACGGAATTTTGAAAAATGGGTGAATAAATCAAAAGTAGGGCTGTAAACTTAATCAAATCACGATCTGGACTAGTGTCTGTGGATATTAAAGCTTGAAAACACTGCTATTTATATATATGCATGATCTGCATGTCTCAGTTTTGTCTACTAATATTTGGGGGAAATAAAACGGGCCTAATGTCATTAAATATGAACAAATACAACTTTTGATTTGAAATATCTATTAGTAAATGTTGAAATTAACAAATTAAGACAGTATTTTTCACTGTTAATTCGTGTTATCTAAGGGTGTGTTCACACTCGGCGTGTTTGGTTGGATTAAAACGAACTTTGGTGCGATTGCTCTGTTAGTGCGGTTCATTGGAATAAGTGTGAACGCTGCGATCTGAACCCTGGTGCCACCAAACAAGCGGACTGAGACCCAAATGTTCAGCTTCCAAACAAACTGGTGCGGTTTGAATGAAATATGAACACAACACGGACCAAAAACATGTAAACGAACCAAAAACAGGACATGATGTCAGAAGATGTGCCCCTATAAAGGACAGATGGTCCCAGTTCAGTTCAGGCGTCAGAACCGCGTCTCAGTTTTGGTCTACGTTGCCGCTGTTTTGACTCCTTTACACATTTTACAATCTCCACGAGTTCTCAGCTGGTCAAAATGCCTTCATAAGTAGTTACACGCATACGAGGAGCGCATTTAGTCCATAAAACAGCATTGTTTTGGATGTTCAGTTGCAAAATATACATAATAAAAGCCAACCGATCAGGTTGTGAACACATCCCTGTGTCTTTAAGGTTCGGTGTAAAATGGCAATGCGAGCGCTAACCAGACCAGGACTAAATGTGTTTTTTCTTCGGTCCGCACACCGAACTTCAAGTCTGAATCATAAGCTATGTTTCCATCCACACGTTTCTATCCGAATTAAGTGATATCGAATGAAAAATGCCTTATGGAAACAGTCAAATTCGATTGAATTTCATGAATATCGACTCAAATGAAATGCGTTCGGTCTCATCGGATTTTATCTTGATCGATATACGGCTTATGCGATAAACGCTGATGGAAACGTTATTTGCCGACTAAATAATGAATTGCATTTTGTCTAGCAAAACTTTGTTCGCAAATGTTGGCTTGAATGTTGTGCAATTCAGTGCGAAAATGAACGGAAACGCCTTAAAAATGTCTCAAATCACTTCGATATACCAATTTGATCGCAAAACAGCGTGACGTCATTACACACACGTTTTTCTTCGCTTTAAAGCCGTTGGATGGAAACACACTTTCACCAGCTTTATTCGCATTTGTTTACCGAACTTCAGATAATTCGATTGACAAGTGGATGGAAACTTAGCTATAGACTGTAAAAAAATATGGATTATGGTTTCTGAATAGCATTTTTGAAGCCCAAAGTGGGCGGAGCCGGCCGTCGCCATCTCGTCCGCGCGTCACTCCCGGATAACGGGAAATGTGCAGCGAGGCGGATTAGCTGAGGCGACGTGACGCTGACAAACGGCTAGTAGTGACATCAGCGGCAATCCACCTGTCACTCAAGTGGCCACGCCCTTAATTATGCAGAACTTTAAGGCTTAATATAATTTAAACGAATGAGTTATACAAAAATGTTGTCATGAAGGGCTATATTAGCTATATAGAACAACCACTTTTTGTACCAGACTGTAAACACGTGATTTCTGCTGTAACGTTTTGGAGCCTGTCTCTAGTGGCTAGTCGATGAACTGCAGTTTAAGTCACACTTGGATTCAAGAGACCGGAAGGTTGCGCTTGGTCTGAACATGAATAGTAGTAAACTATATTACACTAATATAGTAAACAAATTGAACCTTATTGCAAACTGTTAGTTCTGTTTGTTGGTCCTGGACGGCGTGGTGCCGTATGGTTATCTTGCGTGGCGTGTCGGATTCATTCAGTGCAGGAATCCTCAGCCGAATCGGAGGTGGCTCTATCCGCAGCACTCGCTCGAGATCTGGCACCGGATTCGGGTTTGGCTTCCGACGCCGCGGGGCTCCAGAACCGGCCCGGATCTAACCTCCATGAGAGCGCTCGTCCCCTGGGCTTTACACGCCGTAAACACTAGTTTGAGGGGGTTAAAGAGAACAGTCGCATGTGTGTGTGAGCGTGTGTACCTGCTTACTCATGTAGCTGTGTGTACGGTGTGTGTGTGTGTGTGCTGTTTACTGGGGGATGGGCACTGGATCGGAGCCATGCCGTCCCCCTCTCTGGGCACACATCCATACAGGACGAGAGTGCCAGGCTTTATCTATTTGGTGGCACTTTCATATTCCGAGTAGCATTTCAATTAATTTCTCCTCCTGCACCACAGAAACACCAGCGTTTCTGCAGCTAGACTGAAAAAGAAAAGCATGAACTGTCCATTTGTGCGCTCGACGTTCAGTGCAGTGTTGGAGAAATCCTGGTGTTTTGGAGGTGAATGCAAGCTTAGTGGTGAATTCTCCTGCTTTTCTTCTTCAGTGCAGAATATTATCACCCGGTTTGTTGTGCAAATGTCATTTTTATTCAAAGTATCATTCATGTGGTGCGTATTTAGTTAATGATGCGCTGATCACAATCGCTTTACTTGCATAATATAATGCATTTCTGAGGATATATTGGTGAAAAGTTTGGGAGTGGGAGTCCGATTTTATTTATTCAAAAATACAGTAAAATTGTGAAATATTATTATTATTTAAAATAGCTTTTTTCTATGTGAATATCTAGTAAAGTGTAATTTATTCCTGTGATCAAAGCTGAATTTTCAGCTTCAGAGTCACATGATCCTTTAGAAATCAGTGTAATATGATGATTTGATGCTCAAGAAACATTTATGATTATTATTGTGAAATAATAATTAATATTTTTGTGGAAACTGATGCATTTTTTCAGGATTCTTTGATGAATGGAGAGTTCAAAAGAACAGCATTCATTAGAAATAGACACATTTTGTTACATTATAAATGTTACCGTTACTTTTGATCAATTGAATTCTTGCTGAATAATAGTAATTTCTTGTAACAACAACAAAAAAAAAACACGTACTGACCCCAAACTTTTTGAATGTTAGTATAAAATGGAGAAAGTATATTCAAAATGATGAATACACATATTTAACATATAATTTGGCAAAACATGCATTGATGAATCATTCACAGTAAGACCAGGAACGAGTGTTACGTAAACGAGGGCCGTTTTGGTTTCGTGCTGACTTGAATACGTAGGTTTAGAGGTCTGCTATCCCCAACTCTGACTATGAGCAATAGTAGTAGTGACGTATGACTTTGCAAACGCCACTAATACAGACATGACAGCGCTGAACTGGCATTCAGAGAGAATACAGGGAAGAAGGGCATTGTGGGAGTTGTGCTGACACCCTCTGATGGCGAATACAGTCACGGCCCCTGTTGTCAGATGACAAGCCCTTCAGAACCCAGAGCCATTCCCTCAGAGTGACCCGTCTCTCTCTCTCTCTCTCTCTCTCTCTCTCTCTCTCCTCTCTCTCTCTGTCTCTCTCCTCTCTCTCTCTCTCTCTCTCTCTCTCTCTCTCTCTCTCTCTCTCTCTCTCTCTCTCTCTCTCTCTCTCTCTCGGTGTCTCTCGCTCTCCTGGAAGAGGCTGTGGTAATTAGCAGGGCTCTAATGAGACAGAATGTCAGTGATCTGCCGCAGTACAGGGGGGCAGGCGATAGGCCGGTGTGTGTGTGTGTGTGAAGGGGGGTAGAGGAGGCTGTGCCATCTGTCACTGAGCGCCTGGCTCGCTGCTCTCAAGGGGGGGCAACAGTGGGTCGCGAAAAAAAGAGAGAGATATTAAAATGTGCAGGATAGACAGTGTATATCAATACAAAATTGTAATTGTAATTTTAGCTGGTGGTCGCCCGATATATCGTCCATTTTTGAGATCATAACCATGGCTTGTCGATTGATTGACAGATTCGGTGTGTGTCCCAACATAATAACCTCAGCATTTATTACGCATTCTAATGATAACATTTCGGGATTTAAAAAAAAAGTTTTTGATTTAATATTAAGTGTTTTTTAGCCATTTTATGTTTAATTTATTTTTACACTTTAAAAAGTAAAATATATAAACATAATGCAAGTAAATAAATCAACAAAACATTATAAAATGGCTAAAATATATTTTTAAATATTCTAATGATAACATTTCGGGATTTAAAAAAAGTTTTTGATTTAATATTGAGTGTTTTTTAGCCGTTTTTTTTTTTTTTTTTTTTTACATTTTTACACTTTAAAAAGTAAAATATATAAACATAATGTTACTAAATAAATAAATAAAACAATATAAAATGGCTAAAATATATTTTTTATTTACTTGCTAATTTTTATTTATTTTTATATTATCTTCCATTTCCTGGTTTCAAATTAAATGTAATTATATATATATATATATAAAAAACAACAACACTTGCATTATACATTTTAGCAGATCAAATTCTATTTTGCATAAGTTTTTTTTGTGTGTATGTGTATATATATATATAGCTCATTAAATATTATTAGGTATTGTATTGGTCATCGGCTAACCTGCAGTCCGAATGACAACATCAGTCTTTCTTATCCTGTAAAACGACAGACGATATTGATGACATTATCATCCTGCACTCCACACTTTTCCTGTACATCATAGTTCAATGCTGTGATCTAAACTGCACATCTCACATAGAAACGCTAAAGTCATGATGATAGCACGCTCAGCTTCTATAGTGGTGAATGGGAGACGATACATCTTTTTTTTTTTTTTTTTTTTTTTTGCATTAAGACAAAATATGCCTTTCCAAAAGAGGGCTAATGTTAGAAGGAGAGGGCAGATGTAAATGCATTTACTTTCATTAAGACCCGAGAACCCGAAGCCGGATGCAAATGAAATTACGCTCCTATAGGGAAGATCGCTCCTCCCTCCTCCTGCACGACCGGCCCCCTATAATTTCACCGAGAATATATATTTTTCATTATCGTGCTTGGTTTGGGAGAGTTGTTTGTTTACGGTTATGAATTCTCCGTCTCCCAGGGGCGTGTGCGAGGCAGATGGGAGCGCCGGGCCTCGGAGAGCGGAAATAGGGCCATGACTGTTTATTAATTGATTTATTTATTTATCTGGCTGCCTGGTTATTAGGTTGCCTGGGAAACAGCTGCAGTTCCCCCTGTATTATTAAAGACACAATATTCGTGAACCAGAGACCAGATGTCTGGGAAATTAATTTCGCGTCTGATTTATCGCAGCGCTCTCTCTCTTCCAAACGAACCTTTTTCCTTGTCGTTTAACGGATTGGGTTCTTGTTCCTGTCGCGGTGACCAGCGCTCTCTCTCTCTCTCTCTCTCTCTCCTCTCTCTCTCTCTCTCTCTCTCTCTCTCTCTCTCTCTCTCTCTCTCTCTCTCTCTCTCTCTCTCTCTCTCTCTCTCTCTCTCTCTCTCTCTCTCGTGTTAGAGGTGGCCCAGGTTTCTCTCGTTCTCCTCTGTCAGACCACACAGGGCTTGTTCTGAGGCCCATTCTCGCTAATCTGATCAGGCAGGCAAATACGCCGGGAAAAGCGGCTTTAATGATCCCCCTAATTACCTCAAGTCAATACCAACTGTATTATTAGACTCCGGGAAAATATTCCATTAGGGTCCCCCCCGTGGGACTCCCCGCACGTAGCGATGTCACGCGCCGCGCGCCCCCATGCTTGTAATTAATTTTATTTACACACGCAGGAATGCACAAGGTCGCACCTGCAGCCCGGAGCCGCCTCGCCCGGCCCCCGACTCGCCCGCTTAATCAGATCTGTCATAATTACCATTCTGCATGCTTCTGACACACGCTGAGAAATATTTCAATTTAACTGCAGCCAATGGCAGCGTCAGAAAGCCTTCGCCCACGGCGTACAGAGGCGGTCCGGTCCTGCTCTTCTCTCTCCCTCCTTGTGTTCTGCAACCTTTTGGACATGTATTGTTGTCCAACATATGTGACCCTGGATCACAAAACCTGATCTATACATTATATGGGTCAAAATGATCCATTTTTCTTTTATACCAAAAATCATGAGGATATTAAGATCATGTTCCATGAAGATATTTAGTAAATTTCCTACCGTAAATATATAAAACATGTATTTTTGTGAGTGAATGCAGCACAATCGTGAACATAAATGCACAACTTTAAAGGAGATTTTCTCGATGTTTAGATTTTTGGGCATCCTCAGATTCCAGATTTTCAATAGTTGTGTCTCGACCAAATATTGCCCTATCCTAACAAACCAAACATTAATGGAGAGATTATTTATTCAGCTTTCAGATGATGTATAAATCTCAATTTCATAAAAGTGATCCATGTGACTGGTTTTGTGGTCCAGGGTCACATATGTCAAATACAGTAACAAATGTATTGCTCATGGTTACTTCATGTTAGTTAATACATTAACTAATGAACCTTATTGTAAAGTGTTACCGTCCCCTCCAACAATTATAAATGGTCAAAATGTCCCACCGTGATATGTTTGATGCTGCTCTGAAGCGCTTCATTACGCTCCGCTTTGTTCAATGTTACGATGACAAAGTTTATAAAGTATTTTTTATCGGTCTGCCTCTGTGACCCTCGATGATCCTCCGCTATATTTGCCGTAAAGCGATCGAAGTTCCTCAGACGCTTCAAAAGCTTGATATATTTTTGCTGTTTTAAAGCAAACTTGTACATTAATTAATTAAGAGTGCTGTTGGAGCTGACATGTACAATTTGCAGGTTTTATGCAGTTTTAATCCATAATTCAATAAGATCAGGCATGATTTATCTGCTTAATTACTCTCTGATATTAGCAATTAAACTCCAGCTTTGAATTAAATCTCAATCACACGCTTGTAATGAATGGACTAGCGTTTCCTCATCGGTTGCTTGTGTGTCGAGGGCTCCTTGCAGGATCGCGGCTCTTTGTTTGAATTGATGCAATCGACCTGGGTCTGTGTTTGTGTGTTTGTTTGTGTGTTTGTGTGTGTGTTTGTGTGTGTGTGTGTGTTTTCCTTCAGGTTTCTTGAATGTTAACCTAGTCACGGGCCACCAGATAAGACAAGTCCTGCTTTTTCCTTGCAAATATTCCCTAGACAAAGTTATTGACATAGTCATTTTCAGCTGTTTTTGGGTACAGTTGGTTGTCACATAGTAGGTTAGTATCAGAGAATGTTTGTATAATGCATCATATAGATATTAATAATGTGCATTATATCTTTTCATAAATAATTGTATCCACAGTTAAATGCATTATAATAGTTACAGATTCCTTGTTACATCTGAAGTTTGCAATGTGTTTTAATGCATTATACTTTCTAAAGGTGTGTTCAATGAATAGATAAGTGTTTTACTGTATTATAATTATTAATGTAGACCATACAATGCATTATGAGGTGCATAACTAATGCATTCAAATAATGCATTATACATAAAGGCTTTAAGTAAAGTGTTTTAAAAAGATGCACACAAAGTGCACACGATATTTACAATAAATGAGACTTTCGATATTTCTAATGCATTGACTAGAACTATCAAGAAATCTAGAGATTGTGGCGTAGGCAATGCTTTCTGTGGCCGCAGTGTATTGTAACTCACAGGGAACTTCTTCATGTTGTCATGCATGTTGTTTAGCAGGTTTCTTAAAGGCCCGCATGTACAGTAACAACTCCTTTTGTCTCTGGCTAGAGATGTCTAGATAGATAGATAGACAAACAGACGATCATTATTGATCCCTGAGGGGAATTGTTCACACACAAACAGCTCTATACATTCACATGTTGCAATCCCACAAGACAAGACAGGACACGTCACACAACAGTTGAGAAACATGAACGTGCGTAACAATATCTTTATTTAGCCGCACGTGAATCAACAAATAATTATTCTACGGTACGTTCATAGCAAAGCAACAGTTTGAGGGGAATCATTGCTGTTAAAGGAGATCTATGCAGGTTTTTTACCGTAACCGAACAGCTTCGGAGTCATTGGAATGGTTATATTACTTTTTTCAGGTTGAATGTCGTTGATCTACTAGCTTCTGGTATCTGAGAGTCGCCAACGAGTTTTTAAAACAGTGTTTTAAACTGCACAGCCTTGCTTTAAAGGGTTAGTTCACCCAAAAATGTAACTTCTGTCAGTAATGACTCTCCCTCGTGTTGCTCCCCGTCAGACTCTCCTTCATCTTCGGGACACAAATGAAGATATTAGTGATTCAATCTGAGAGTGTCTCACTCCTCCATAGGCTTCTGTTGTAATTGAAACTTGCTGGCCCGGAAAGTTAGTAAAGACAATGTTTACAATAGTCCGAGTGACTACAGCGGCTCAACCTTCAGTTTATCAAGTGACCAGAATACTTTTTGTGCGCAAAAAAACACACAAAAATAACGACTTTATTCAACTCTTGATGTTCTTGTGTGTGTCTCTGAGTGAGTTCACATGTGTAACAGCGCAGCGCTTCTGAACGGAGGCTCACTATTGGCTGACGCTGGTCATGTGTGTGATGCGTGTGATGCTGGCCAATAGTGAGCCTATGTTCTACGAGCCTACGAATAAAGTCAATATTTTTGTGTTTCACTGACCTATGGAGGAGTGAGACAGCGCTCAGATGTAATCACTAATATCTTCATTTGTGTTCGGAAGATGAACGAATGTCTGACGGTGTTAGAACAACATGAGGGAGAGTCATTACTTTTTTGGGGTGATCTAACCCTTTAATGGTGTAATGACACAGATGTGTGAAGGAGACGCTCTCTATCGCCCCCTTGAGCTGTGGAGGTCAGTTCGTGTTTGCGACGCATGAGATATGTTTGTAGCCTGAGGATGAAGGCATGAGGAGTGTTTGCTTGACCACATCTGTGTGGAACGGATGTGTTTCGAGTTCATCTGGGGCTCTGGCCTCGTTTTCTCTTCCTCCACGCCAAGACCATTTGAATAAATACTGGGAGCCAGTCTATTTGCATAGTAAGATATCCAAAAAGGCAGTCCGTTCTCGGCCTATTTTTGGCCTGTTTTTTTTTTTTTTTGCTTATTGTTGCAGAAGATTCACATATGCTGTGCGAACGCATTAATATATTTCAGCCAACAGATGGACTTGACGCGCATACGGCGGGTCCAATTCCTTCACTCGTACATCCGCAAACCCCACACGCGTTCGCTCGCAGACGAGAACAGGTTTGAACATACTGTATTATCTTTTGAATTGATCTGCATGACACTGTCTGCCAGAGCTGAGCCGGTGCCAGATTCAGGAGGGCGGTGGAGAAGGAAACAATAATGCTTTGTCTGGTGAACACTGAAGCCCTCTGCCTGACATCAAGATGTTTGTTTCTCGCTTTTGTTTTTTACTTCGACGCGCTCAAGACTGAAGCCATAACAATGGATTAGCATCTTTATTTAAAAACAATGGGGAAGAGTGAGAAAGAAAGCATGGCTGTTTAACATCTGCCCCCAGACTGCGGGTTTTGACAGGCGTCCGTGTGAGCGACAGTCCAGGAGTTTGTGTGTTTGTTTAATGGAGGCCGTATCTCTAGCCAAACTTGCTGACTTGTTTGAGAAAGGCAGTGAACGATGTGATGACTGATAAGTGAACGGCCGTGTCGGAGAGGGCAGAGCACTGATCTGGAGACAGCGCTGACAAAGATATCAGCTGATCGCACATCAGCATTTACATAATACACTGACTATAGAGTGCGCCAGATTAGGGTTCGTGCGTCTCAACTATAGTATGACAGTGTCCGGAAGTGTGTGTGTAAATTGAGGTATATTGTATGTCAAGAGATATGTATAAAATTATATAGATAAAACGTGCATTGTTGACGTGTGTGTATATATATATATTTAAAGAACAATTTTTTTTTTAAATATAGGCCTATATATACAGTATTATATATATATATATATATCTTAAAATCTATATATTTTTTATAATTATACTAAAAATGTATATTATATAAAATATATATATATATATATATATATATATATATATATATATATATGCTGTATATAATTATACAAAAAATCTATTAATTTATAAAAAAAAGATATAATATATATATGCTGTATATATATATATATATATATATGCGTGTGTGTATATATACAGTGTGTATATGTATGTATGTATATATATATATATGTATATATGTGTGTATATATATATATATATATATATATATATATATATACACACTGTATATATATACACACATGAAAAAAAAAATATATACAGCATGTATATATACAATAATTTAGTTTTAACAACTTAAAAATATATCTTTAGTTTTTATAATTATACTAAAAATATATATTATACTAATAATTTTTTTTGTATATATATATATATATATATATATATATATATGCGCTGTATATAATTATACAAAAAATATATTTATTTATACAAAAAAAAAATATATATATATATATATATATGCTGTATATGTGTGTGTATTTAAAAAAAATAAGTTTTTATTTAGTTTTCCTATAAGAGAAGGTGATATATTGGTATGTTTAGTATAGTTTTAAGGTATATTGTATGTCGACAATGCATGATTTATTTATCTTTATCTTTATTTTAATTTTATGATTATGATTACATTTCTGGCCTTTCAAAATCTTACTCATATGAGTATCTGCTCAGCATTGTTTCCTTTCCATGTTTTTCCCAGTTATATTGGTGGTATTAAATGTAAATTGATCTGCTCAGATTCACTTGGTATCATAAAAAAGTGTGATTTTGTTATTTAGTTAGAAAGTTATAGCCCTCTTAAATATATTTGATCTCTCACCTTAAAGTAGTTCTCGATGTGTCTCTCGACTGCACTTTAAATAGTTTAAACCACAGTAAGTAAGGTTCCCAATAACTTGCCCAGAACTAAAGTTGTCCTGTCCATCACTGGCCAAGCACACAGTTTTAGTGCGCAGCAGAAGTATATGAACTGGGACGCCGGGCTGGTCTCAGAGGAGCATGAGTCCTGGCAGAACGGGGTGAGCGAGGGGACGATAAGGAGAAAATGAGATAATAAAAAGGTGTTGATGGTGCCATGTGACTGATGTGGAAAAGCGCAATGTCTGGAGCTCCTGAACTCAATCCCAAGGTTATTAATGTGCGCGCTGGCATCTCTGCGGGGCGAGAGACATAAACGCCACGCTGTTCTCTCACAGTTGTGTCCTGTGCGTGTCTCATTGGCAGCTTGTGACCGCTCGGCCCTCACACACACTGTCCTGCTTAGTTGGGTGAATCTTACGCATGAATTCAGCCATTGTGTGCAAGAGAAATATTTTTATCAGAATGCACCACTGCTATTTATACCTCCAGCACAATAGAGGCTCTGGTGGACCCGCACCGCTTGACCCGTCCCACAGCCTCACCGTCTTTATGGACGCTTGGGTAACATGTGCTTGTGAATCGGTGAATCCCAGTCAAATACGTCAAGAACATTTTATATTCATATTTCACACCAAAAAAAAATAATAATAATAATTTGGCTTAAAGAAAATGAATTAATAAAAAGTTAAGCTTAAGATTTTATTTATTTATTTGGTTTTATTATTTCATTTTTGGTGTGAAATTTGACCTGGATATGTTGTTGTTGTTGTTGTTGTTGTAGATTCACTAGAATAATGAAATCTGTCAATTATTTTTATTAGGCAATGAAATGAAAATCAAATACAGATGCTGAATTCTCCTGATGTTTTTAAAAATAAAATAAAAAACAAATAATAATAATAATAAAATCTATTAAATTTGGCTTAATTATAAAATAAAATCTTAAAGCTTAATTTTCTTTATGCCAAATGTATCAATTAAAAGGGACTTAATAATAAAATAATTTTTTTTTTTTTTTTTTACTTAAATTTGACTAAAAAAGACAAATTTTTATAAAAAAATTATTTTGGGGTTTCAGGACAAACATCTGGAGACTACAGCATCTCCATTTGATTTCCATTTCATTGCCTAATAAAAATAAATTATGGATTTCATTAGTGATTCTTTCATATGGCATATTCTTTATTCACACAAAAAGTAAAAAAAAAAGTAATAATAAAAAAATAAAAAAAGTCCAGGTCACATCTCACACCAAAAATAAAACAAATTATTTTTAATTAATTTTTTGTTAGTTATTTTTTTAATTTTTATTATTTATATATAATTGTATTGGTATAATATTGTGTGTATTTCTCATCTAGAGATTCAGAAGTGATTGAAACCATTAAAAGATGTGATTATGAGCTCAGATATCGTTCTCATAGCTCTGCACTCTTACTGTACGTCAACTTTTGACTCATTATTAGTCATTATATCTCAACAAACAAAGTTGATGCACAATGAAACGACCGAGAACTGCTTTAAAGAGCAATTCACTTTTCCTCCGTAGGTTTTCACATCATGGCTAGCCAAGCTATAGTCCATGTTAGTTACACACGACTAGCTTTCTATCTCCATATCCTTCAATAATGCGCATTATCCTTTATAGTGTTTGACAGAATTGGCCAGAGAAACGCTAGTCATGTTCCCGTACGCAGGCCGGCGCTCTGTTTATGGTAAGACAGTGGAAGAAATGCAATTGGACAAATACAAACGCTTCAAGGCCCAGAGAGCATTACACTATCAGTGTGTCCAATGCAAAAGAGTTTATTGTTGTGTTTGCTCTATAACGCTGCAGCATTAATGCTAATACCTCTGTTGACTCT